>ML779511.1:986856-1012056 GCA_009831015.1 Picea engelmannii | reverse complement strand
ATGTATATGAAATACTCAATATCATCTTTGTTTATGGTTGCAGCTACACCAATCACAAAAGAACTCTCATTTTGCATTGGTAGAAGATATTTTCTTAATTTGGAACAGATATCTCCAACCTTTAGTGCATTGTCTCTTCCATTTGTACAACTTACAAATAATGCTCCAATGACTTTAAGTCCCCTGGGAAGTAATACTTGTAAATCATCTATTACCATATCATCCTTGTAGAATGCTTGTAGTAAACCAATGTCTATTTGAGAGCCTATATCATGTGCAACTTCAAAATTGATCACCAACCTTCTTCATCATAACTTAAAGAAGATGTCATTGTAGCAGCAACTCAGCGAGAGGCAAAAGACTTTGAGAAAGCAATTGTGAAATGAGAGGGGGAGCCTCACAACACTTTGTCGACTAAGTATATGATGCTTTTGGTCAACACTGTGTTCCAATCTACCTCGTGCAATTCTTGGGGTGATGATAAAGATAAAAACATCGAAGTGTCTAACGTTTCTAGACCAAGTCTAGATCTATCATCATTTTTATACGATTCAACTTAGAGAATCCTCTTTCACAACTAGTAGTGCGAGCAGGAGTAAGAACAATTTTCCACAATTTCATTAAATTTGGGTAAGACTCACACCACTCAGGTTCTCCTCCACATTGTTCACATGTTGCAACCATGCTTTTCCTTGGATATGCCCGATCTAGAGTAATAGTAAAGCTTTCCATTTCACCTTCACATTTTTCTGTATCAATTATTGGTAAGTCTCCAATATCAATTTTTTCACATAGTCATCTCAACCATCATTTTGTTTCAGAGTCTCTTTCATTCTCTTCTTCAAAGTAAGAACGAGGACTGAATAATTTTTTTGCATTGAATATTGGAAAATCTATAAACTTGTCATTGAGGCAATCAATCAACTTTTGGATGAATTCTTTACCCAAGTGAACACAATATTCCATAGTACTTGACCCAAGTGAATTAGGTGTAGGTTCAAAACTTAACATATGCACATGTGAAGCACTTGTATTATCAATAAACTCCAATTTTCCATGTTCTGATTTCTTCAAAAAATATGAAATATGTTGAGAACCTACTCCAAACATATCATGCAAGAATCTTCTATGAATAAGTTCAATAAGAACATCTAATTTCATACCAATAGATGTTATATCAATATGTTCCTCTTGAAATCGTTGACTTAGCTTATTTCATTCAGTTATAACATCTTCCAAAAAATGAATACAAAATTGAACTTGAAATATTGTTCCCATTTCATACATCTTTCTGTTATCATGTTGCCATTCTTGTAATAATGCTGACATAATTTTGACAAGCGTGTTCATCACATGTCCCCTAGAAAGCCATCGAATTTGATGAATTTGAAGTACTTGTAACTTATCAATTCAAAATAAGTCCATTAAACTTTTGAGTTCTCCATGCAGATTTTCCCAACCAAGAATATACTTTATTGGCCAATTTATCGATATAATTAAATTATGGAAAACAATTTGTATCATTAGTTATAACTAGTGCCTCACGATGTGCTACAAAATGAATGCATAACAAATGAGGCACTTCATGAAGCAACTTGGCATCCAAACCTTCATGAATACCTCTCATAGATGAGTCTCCATCTGACCCAAATCCCACCATTTTATATTTTGATAAATCCATTTCAGATAATAATCCTGACAGGGATTCATACATTGATTGTGCAATACTATCTTTGATTTTTCAAATAAATTTTTTTTCATGTGGCCCTCTTCCCCCATCCATTATATATGTAATATATACAATAAGGTGTTGTTCCATTGTTTTATCTGTGCTTTCATCCATTATAATAGAATAAAATAGACTCGAGCAAATTTATTCCATCAATTTTTCCCAATAAACCATTTTTTCTACGAGTAAAAACTTTTTCTAGATGTAATATTAGTATATGAAGAATATTCATTGGTTAAAGGCATATTGGGTGTTCCCTTGTACCTATGCAGGTCACACAAGTCTTTATACAATTCTAAAGGTAAATCTTTTATAGCCACAAAATACACATTTTCCATCACACTGATTATTTTGGATTTCTCAACATCAAGCATGATTTCAACATGTTTTGTGATGGGTAAATATGATTTCCTTCATTCACTCTCCAATAGTTGAACCGAACGTTTATGAGCCTCAGATATAACATGAACATTTAACCCACCTAATTGAATTATACTACTACCTTCTCTTACATATGGTTTATCTCCTTTGAATTTGACACACCATGAACACGTGATGAGCTCTTCACCGTTTGAACCTATTATAGGATAAGCACATTTGTGTATTGGTTTCCATCCATATTTAAATGTTCTTTTAGGAGCTACCCCCTTTCCTTTCTTTTTTGGAATACCTTCTTCTCCAATATTAATCTCATCCACAAAATCAACATTTTCTTCAATATTTGTACCATCTTGCTTCATTTTAAATGCATCAACAAGTGTTATTTGTCTTCCATGTTTTTTTATGGAAAGAAAATATCATTAGAAATAGATGAAAAAATATTATATTATATATAATAATAATATAAAGTTCAATTATTACAATTAAGAATGACATTCACATAACTAAAGTGAAATTGTTACATAACTAATGTAAATTGTCATTAACCTAAATTCTTGTAAATATTTATTGTAAAGTATTGTAATTCACTCATTATATAAAATATTTTGATTATGATGAATTTTTTTTCATATTTATCAATTATATAAAAAAAATATTAAACCATAATAAATTATACAACATTTATTTATTCTATTGTTAACCAATAAATTTATTTTCAAATTATTTAATTTTAAAATTTATTTTGTTTATTAAAATTTATAAATTAATATTAATTTAAAAAAAACGATATAATCATCCATATCATTCTAAAACATAAAAGTTAATAAATGATTTTATTAAATATTTACCCCAATCTAATTGGATATTTAATGATGTGGATTGCAAAAATATCATTCATAATTAAATTATGTCTATATCTATTAAACTTAAACTTAGTTAACACAAATTTCTTTTTGGAAATAAAAACTATTTCACTTTAAAGTGATTAAATTTATTATATTGTTGTTTTACAAACTCAACTATCAAATACCTACTTAGTACCAATACCCACTCCAAATGATGATTATATTAAAATTAATGGATGCATTTTTCCTAATTAAATTTCAATGTATTATTATTTCACGTAGTTTCAGCAACTATTTTTAACTAACACATTACACTATTAATTTAAACATAAAACTATAAATTATTCCATTACTATTTGTGAAAATTGTTTATTCAATCCTTAAATTTTAATACCAAACATCAATATTAAATCACCATGTGAGGTGATGTTAATCATCACATTGATTATTGAGAAAATGTATGCACATAGAGATTTTAAATTAAGAAATTATTATATCACAAAGAATATCATTATATCCAATAATCTATCTTAAAATTCACCATTATAATGATTTATCAATTACAACATAAACATTATAATTACCAAAATTTACATTTCTAACATTCTAATCAATTCTGTTATATCTTTATCTACACTAATCTAGTTGAAATTTAACTTATAATTAAAACATTCTAACTATATTTCATGATAACATATTCAATTGATTTCTAATTTATTTTTCAAAATCCATTTTATTAAATCTAACTTCATAAAAATTGTGCATATATATTTATCATTTCTTTTATTATTAACTGCAATTTTTCTTTAATTTAATTTACTTAACAAAACATTGCACACAATAATAATTTAGTTTAATGTTCTTTTGCTTCATTTTGTTGAGTAAAGTTGAGCATTTATAATTGCTAGTTTATTAATTTCTTATAATTGTATAATTAATTAACTAAAACAAAACGAAATATAAATTAATAATCAACTAAAAACTAAAATAAACATAATTAATAATCAACTAAAATATACATATTGATATACATGCTACAAACATTAGCAATTAATTAAAATTAATTAAATTAATAAAACACTCACATGTACTCAATGATAATGCACAAGAAACCCTCTAGGGATTAATTTAGTGGAGGACAAATGAGGGCCACATTCTATGTAAGTGGCAACCCAAAGTATCTAATCATTTTTTTCATTAATAAAACAATATAATATAATAACAATATTTTACACATGAAATGGACAAGCACACACCCAAAAAATTGGTAATTTAAAATAAATTTTATAATTGTATAATTAATTATCTAAAACTTAAAAAATATAAAGGAATAATTAATTAAAACTAAAAGAAATATAAATTAATAATCAACTAAAATAGAAAAGCATAATTAATAATTAATAAAAACTAAAACTAAAGTTTCTAATCAATTTTGGTATTAAAAAAACAATATAATTTGATAATAACTTTTTACACATCTGAAATGAAATGAAATGGACAAACACATACCAAAATTTTTGGTAATTTAAAATAAATCTTATAATTGTATAATTAATTAACTAAAACTAAAAAAATATAAATTAATAAATAATTAAACTAAAAATATAATTAATAATCAACTAAAACTAAAATAAATATATTAATATACAAACTACAAACATTAATAATTAAATAAAATATATTAAATTAATAAAACACTCACATTCAATAATACAGCAGAACAACAGAACAAACACATTCAATAATACCAAATCTACGAGATGGGGAACTTGGAAAGGGTTACATTGACAAAAGAAATTGACTTACATTGTGCAATAATATATCCCCCAATTCTCAAATCACAACCCTTGGTATTTAGAGAATTTATGATTTAATCTTCCATCTATGTGGATTCAATAAATAAAATATGCATGCATGAACCAACTTATTGTAGAAAAAAACATAACAATTCTTTTTTTAAACTCACTTGACACATAAAACAATTGTTAATATTCTTTTTGTATTGCTAAGATATAGGGAAAAAGATTGTTAAAATTCTTTTTTTATTGCTAAGATATAGGGAAAAAGATTGTTAAAATTCTTTTTTTTATTGCTAAGATATAGGAAAAAAAAGACTAATAAAAAAAAAACTTATAAAAACAATAAAAGAATAAAAATAGAACATATTAAGGAAATTCCTTAACCCATAAAAACAATGAAAAGTAGAATATATTAAGAAATTTTCGAAAGTAGAATATATTAAGAAATTTTCGATTGAAAAAATATAAAATAATTTTCATTTCAAATTTGACAAGTATTTTTTTATTTTAATTTTCATTTGCATTGAAAATAATTTTAAACCCTTCTATGAAGTACTAAATAATTCTTAAAAGGAAATAAAAACCTCAATTTTTATTTCTACATCTCCATGAGTAATAAACTAATCTTAAACTATGATGATATTACCTTCTTCTATTATTATTATTATAATATAACTTTTATTTTACCCTTCTTGGATTACTATTACTATAATATAACTTTTATTATGCCCTTCAACATTATTATTATTATGTAACTTTTACCCCCACCCCTTTATATTGGCCCCTTTGTCTCATGATAAAATAATATTCTCCCTTTTGTCTTTATATTGGCCCCTTGGCCCCTTTGTCTCATGATAAAATAATATAATGTAACTTTTACCCCCACCCCTTTATATCGACTAGTGAGAAACCAAAGCATGAGGGTATTCAGATGAAATATTTTGAACCAAAGGAAAGGGAAGCGCGAGAATTCCAGTCCCATGGTCGAGAAAACAAGTACGCACGAGTATTTGTTGATGCCGGAAACCGAATTTGAATCAGAATTTTTCAAATAGATGTTAAAAAAGTTTGAGATATTAAACAATACGCAATTCGTCTTTCTTAACAAATTTGGTCCTTTTCTTAATGGTGTAAGTCATTAGTCCTGCCAAACACATCCTGTATATTAGATTATGCTCCGAATGCATTTAGTTGTTCTGTGAAATTATAGAAACATGGTTTTTCATTTAAAAATATATGAAAAATATCTCTGCTAAAGTTTGATGCATTAACTAGGATAATGTTAAAAATGCATAATTGTAAAAGTGTCATGACTTCCATAAGCATTGACACATCATTAAAGATAAGAGGGTGTGGGTCAGCTGTTGCAAAGGCCGTATACACCACAATGTAAACTTTATTCAATTTAGTGGCTCTATTCTATACAATTGGATCACGCATGTTATACACATTGGTATGATTTTGGAAGTCTATATTTCCCAAAGATATTGGTGACAACAAGAAGTGAAAATGATGTCATACATTGTGACTTTAAAAAACAATTATCTACTTGATATATATCCTACGTGGATTGTAACCATGTAATTTACATGGTTCCATCCTACCTACTAAGCCTCCAAGCAAGATTTTTTATAATATAATAAATAATAAATTCCATATAATGTTGTATAATGAATAATAAATGTCATTTAATTTTAACATCTTATATATCTATGTTGCTTTAATATAATTAAATAAAAAAGAATAACTATGAAATAAGAGAGAAACATCAACAATACGTAGAAATTCCTTACCAGTTCTAAAGATAGCAAGATAAACCATCATATACCACGCAGATTTTATTACAAAGCAAGAACAAGCACCAAGAGAGATAGCGCACCACTTTTCCTCCAAGAGACAAGTATCAAGCATCCAAAATTTGCACAAGAGAGGGAGACATGCAATTTTCCCAAAGAGGGTGGAAATTTCAGCCAAGCTTATGTAATTCTCAAGTGTTATGATATGATAAAATGAAAGAAAATGACATTTATTTATACAAGATCATATAAAAAAGTTTTTCCACTTAATTAGGGTAAAACACAATTTAGGGAGGCCAACCTCCTCTAATTTCCCCTCCACAAATCAAAATTTAACTTTACATAAGAAATAACCCCAAAAAGATGACGCCATGCCCTAAAAGGGTAATGTTTTGGGTCAAATGGAAAGACGTTGAGCTAGATAAGGAAGTTGTTAGGCCTCTCAAGGCCTTGTCTCCATGTGCTGTGGTCTTCCTCCAAGAAGCACCATCATGCCACCATCAAATCATCCAATCACCACCAAACCCTATCCTTCCACATATGATGTCATACCCCGGAAGTGCAACACATGGCCTCCAAAGGTAGGTCGTTGAACCTAGGAAGGCTAGCGAATCACCGACAGGGGTATCCTCAAGTGCCTCCAAAGGCAATGTCTCTGACCTAGGTGTCCAAGAGGAAAGGGTGCATCATCCATCTCGTGGGCTTCATGCCCCAAGTGAAGGTCCAAGTGACCTTGTGCCTTCATGAAATGACTTCCACCTGTCAAGGCCCTGCAAAGACAATAAATTCACCCTCCAAGGGCTCACAAGTCACAAGCATAATGTCAAGTAAGCCATATATAAGAAAATAACCACCTGAACATGTGCATCAAGTCCCCCCTCTCAAAATAAACAAAAACTCAAATACCTTATGCAACTTGCCAAATTTAGGTATGGGAGGGTTGTCATGGTGACCTATTGGGTGAATCATTCCCCAAGACAAGGAGTGTTTCCTAGGTGGACCCAATCTAAGTCATGTGAAGAGTATGAGGTGGATGGGGGTAATACTTTTGGGCATGGGGTTTCTTGACACACAAGGGATGTTGGTTACTATTCTTCTATCTGAGTTTATAATACACTTGATTGAACCAGGGTTCATGTTTGTCCAGTGTTCCAACAAAGCCTCTAAAACTGTCGTCCCTCCTGGTAAACTAGAAGGCAACGCAACACACAGAGTGCATTGTGTTGTCTCACTCGAGATAGTATTAATGGGTGGTTGCAATACTCATGTGTTTGCAGCCCAAGATTGAGTGGGGATCTAATAAATGTACACTGAGAGTTCTATTTTAACTCATTAATGGAATGAACTGTCATTTACAATTATGTAGGAAATATAACAACTCATTCATTTAGAAGATCAATAACTACTGAAGACAATAAAGGAACAGATGCATTCAATCGCATAACACAGGTTTTACCATGGTTCAGCCCCTCCTGGGCTACGTCCACAAAGATCTAGCTCTTATCTCTTTTATTATAGTAGTTCCAAAACTACAACATCATGCACTTTACAACTCTTCTGAGTCAGGTTAAGATCTATTATGAGGCAGACTAGGTCACACCAGGCTCCTCAGCCTGCGATCTAACCCTCAAGATATACCCTCCTCATTCCTCTCTAGCTCAACAACTTACAAAATTAGGTCATACAACAAAATATTACTTTGCATCTGCTTTCTCTCATCAGTCTCCCTCTATGAGACCTAGGTATCTATATTTATATGTTTCTGGCTCGCCAACCCTTACAATGTATTGCAAAAACCCTAAGCCTAACGTCATTAGGTCTTCCATGCATGTACGCATGTTGCTCTTCCTTCTAGTTGTCGCTTCCCTCGTGCATGCCTTCTTTACCAAAATATCGTTTCTTTCCGCTTTGGCCTGCTTCCAACAGGCCCCCAACACTGACATATGGTTCATCTCGAGCCACCTAACCTTTGTGCACTTATCGATCTCCCTGATGATCGTCTGGAACTTCTCCTTGAGATTCATTGCTTGTGTTTGAGCTTGCACGGTCTTCTCCTTGAGTGCGTCTACTATATGGACTGCAATCTCGTCACTGATCAACCCTGTGCACTCTACCTCGGTCTGTGCCATATATGTATTGGCTTCCTCTACCTGTGCAATGACTTCTACTACTCGTTCTTGAAGCGGTCCTATTTGACCCCGACGCTCCTTTTTCTGCATCTGCGTAGTGGTGAGTTTTGCCTATAGTTTCTTCATATCCTGCGCCCCTTTTGACTCCCTCCATGATGGACATTGTCTTATTCCTTTGCTTGAGGTCCTGGATAGTTGCGCTTATGCTTTCTTCTTCCTTGTCCCACTGCTGGACCTGCTGATCCTCTTCCAGCTTCATCCAAATTTGCATTTCTTTGTCAAACAAGTTGGCTGCTGCGCTGACCTGTTGCTCTATTCCCTGTAGCTTCTTTGTTGCCTACTTCTTCCTTTGATCCTTAACCTCCGGTGGAGTGGTAGGTGTGAGATGCTCACGGAGATTCTTGATCCCCTGCTGATATTGATCGATATCTTGCACAATCTGATCAATCTTCTCTATTGATGTGAGTTAGGCTCTCTGCGCGATCTTTGGAATCTTTTCATAAGTTCCGACCACTTTTTGTTCCAATCCGGTCACACGTTCCTTCTCCTCTTGGGTCTCGATCTTGGCCTACACATATATCAATTCCACCTCGTCCTGTTTATCCTTTACCTACTGTAGTTCGGCTGTGTCTGTGCGTGCACGAGACTATACCTCTTGGGTAACACTAACCTATAATTTATGTAGATCCTTGGATGGTATCTGTGACAATACCAATTGGAGTTGAGCTAAGTCCTTCAAGGGTGTCTACCCCACAATCTCGTCCATGTACAACATGTTGGGTGTAATGTGAAATGTTGCACTTGGTCGCGATATTGTGTGGACTGTATCCCGCTCACTTGCTTCAGGTTGTCCTTCTTCCTACGATGTTGATGGCCCAGTTTCAATGCTACTACCGGTTTCCTATGCTTCCCTGATCTGCTTGAGGAATTGTCGCATGGCTACCATCTCCTCTTGAATTCTGTCCCTTTGGTGTGCAACATTCTCAAAATCCTCGGATGTACGATTCTGAACCATTTGGGCTATCATTTCTGCATCATCCTCTGTGATTGTGTACTCTGGAGGTGTTCTGTGCGCCTTCATCTTCTTAGCTGGTCATTTAGTTGGGCCTGGTTCTTGTGGATTAGGACTTGGTGTAGTCCCCTGCACGACCTCGACCTGTTTATACTATACTTGGGGCGATTGTGTATTCTTCTTCTTCCCCTTTTGGGTTCCTATCTTAGATGTCCCTTCTTTTGTCTACTTTGTTTTGGTCTGGCCTGTCCTTTGTTTCTTAGGCACCGAGACTTCCTGAGGTTGTGTTTCTTCCTGCCCTGCCTCCTCTACCGCTATCCTTGCAAGTATGTCTTGGGTGAGGACTCAAATCTTCCAGTCGTATTCACAATCTCTGATAACCATTTCTACGTCTCCCTCCATGACGCAGTAGTGCAATTGTAGCCATTGCTTGTTGGGGTCCTTTTGTGATTGGATCCACATCGCATGTCGCGTGGACTTAAAGTTGGTTATGCCCTGATAATAGGCAACAACCTGCAATGTTATTCTCCAGAGGTTGGTGATGGCCTCCTGTAGAGTGCGTAGGTATCCTTCAAATATGGATGCATTCATATTTTTGTTCCTGACATCTGACGCGACGCCAAGCGATAAATATCTCGCTCCATGATTGGGCTTGGGTCTGGTGGTGAAAAATGCATATTCTGGTTCCTTGCATCCCATAATGGTTATCAGCATGAGTATCCATGAATAATGAAACTACGTTGCTATATCTTGCGCATCCTTGCAATCATCCAAAAACAGATTCAAAAGATAGGGTGCCCAGCTAACTATGGTGCCCTCGACACACTGTGCTGCAACTGCGACAACCCCAGTTGAGAGTTCCTTCTTGCGACATTTTCTTAGCATCTTATAGGCCATGATTTTTGCATCCATTTGTGTCGCAACATCATTGATCCTTTTGATGATGATTCCTCACGCCCCCCTGTCAGTGTCGTATTTTGTTTTCATCTCTTCCGCGAGTGCTTTCTCCTTTGTTTTATCATCGAGAAATTGTGCCGGATCCATGCCCTATGATGGAAGCCCTGTGATGTGCACAATGAGCTCTACATCTATCGAGACAAGATTTTCCAACCATATATCTCCACCATGCGCGACCACCATCAATTGTTTGACGCAACTTCTTGCATATTGTCCTTTGCCAAAGTGTGGTAGTTCTAACAGACCTAGAATCCCCATTTTTGGCAATCCTTCTACCCACTGGAGTGGTTGATTAATTGGTTTCCCAAATAGATCTAAGCCTACTGTCTATAGGTAGACTTTCTTCATGAACTCCAAGAAATTTTCTATGTCTATTACATCATGGTCCGAGTATTTTAGCTTCTCTAGATAACCTAGAAAGTCTGATTTCACCTGTACCCCTTCTCGTATACGCGACAAAACAATGGCTGCGAGGGGTTGCTTGCATGGTGACCTAGGTACCTGCTACTTTTCCTTTTTCGGTGGTGGTTGAATCAAGGTTCCATCGGTCGTTCTTCAGAATATTGTTCTAGCTAGCCCGTGACATCTTCCACTGCTCCTTCCCGTGGATGGTTGACACGATTGTTTGAGATTCGTCTGGCTCGACTGCTTCTTCCTGATTTGTATCCATCCCATTGAATTTCATAGCTCCTTCAGAGTTCTTTGGTTGCACTTGAATGCCTGTGCCCTGGAACTATTGCTACTATTCCTCTCTCAGCATATACACGTTCATGCCCTCAGGTGTTGTCTGGTGGGTTTCTTCTACCACAGGTGTGGGGTTCATTGGTATTGTATCTGGTGATGGGATTTCGTCTACATTGACGACCTCTGGCTACTGCTGTTCACTTTCCTGCATTTGTACTTGTGCCCTGGTCCTAACTCTAGAGTGTCGGGAAGTCTGGCTCGGCTTTGCTTATTTTGGTGGCACCATGGTGGAAAATCTGGTCGTTTTCTAAGCACAGTAGTGTTTGCAACCTCTATGAACTTCGCTCTATGCTTCGTATGATCTATTGTGCTCTATCTCTTCTACTTTTGCAATAGGCTCTTTGCTCCCACGTCCTTGTGTTGTATGGGAATCATATGAAGCTTGTCGAAGACGCTACCTTTATGATGAATTGAATGAACCTCTGGTTCCATCATACTTTCCATTACTCTCCCTTGTCGTCTCCAGTTGGCGCGATTAATGCAGCATCCCATCGGTCCTTTCCGACATTCAATTCCACTTTCCTTCGTTATTTAGTACCTTGTTTGTCATCTTTACTTTTCCCACTTGTTTGCGTTTTGAACTAACCGTTGGCCTTGTCTTTGTCGGGTTTGTATTCCAAAGTGTGCATGCTCCTTCTTCTTTTGGCACACTGTACCTCTGTTGGTACCTTTTTTTTTTTTGATTGCGCGATGACTTTCAAGTTGTGGGTGATCGACTATCCTTGTACAACTTCAGTCGGCTCCCAATGATCATCCCTTTGAGTTATGTGCCTCCTAATTCTTTCAACTGTACATATCCCCCATGTGTGACAATTTTTACCTCGTACGGTGCTAACCAGTGCATTCTGAGTTTTCCTAGATGTTGAATGGATTTGTTGTCATACATCAACACTAAGTCTCCTTCTTTGAAAGTTTTCTTCTTGATTTGTCTATCATGTCATGCTTTGTCCCTTGATTTCTTAACTTCTTGGTGGAACACTGCTAGGATCTGATCTTCCTCCATGATCATCAATTGATTTAGTCTCTCTTGTACTGCACCTCACTCTGTCATGTGTTTAATTGTTGTTACACGCAGACTGGGTACCAGAAATTCTAATGGCACTATTGCTTCTTGTCCACATACCAGTTTGAATGGTGTATGCCCTATCAACTTCTTGCATGTGGTCATGTATGCCCACAATACTGCTGGTATTTTGAGGTCCCAATCATCCCTATTGACGTTACAGATCTTCGTTAGCACATTCTCAAGGATTTTGTTAAATGCTTATATTGTGCCATTTTCCTGTGGGTGATATGGTGTGCTCTTTTGATGATGGAATTCAAAATATTCAATCATAGCCTTGATAGTGTTGTTAATGAAGTGAGTGCCCTGGTCACTCATCAAAATTCTTGGGCAACCAAATCTTGTGATTACTTGTTCAAATAAAAAGTGTGTTGTTGTGTCTGTGCTGCAATATTTTACTGGTGTTGCATCTGCCCATATTTTCAGATATTTTGTCGCGGTGATAATGTATCTTGCTCCTGTTCTTTTTGCTGGTGGGTTAATTGGTCCCACAAAGTATATTTCCCATTTATCGAATACCTGCAACGTTACCTATGGTCGTAGTGCATCTTGTCTCTTCTGTTGGGTTTGCCAAACCTCTGACAGACATCGTATCTCTGGCAGTAATCCTTCGAGTCTCTGTGAATGGTCGGCCACCATAGTCCTACGGGCAATATCATATGTGCGGTAGCTTTTCCTGCATAGTGTCCTCCTGCTATTCCCTCATGGGCTTCTTCTAAAACTCTTGGTCTTTCATGATCTAGTACATATCTTCGCAAGATGCTATCTATGCCCATTTTGTATAAGTTTCCTGCGATCAGTTGATAGTGTGCAACCTAGACTACCAGGTTTTTCTTCTGTGCGGTGTTATATTCCTATGGCGCAGTACCCGTACTCAAATATTGAATGATATCTACAAAGTATTCATTGACGATATGGATTGAAAATAACTGTACATCCGTAAAGTTGTCCTCTAAATTTTATAGGTTCTTCGTCGTTCATGACCCTTGATATGTGGTCTGATCTTGCATTCAACTTTCCTGGCTTGACTATTACTTCAAAATCAAACTCTTGAAATAGTAGTAACCATCGACATATTCTCCCCCCCAACACCGGCTTTTTGACTAGGTATTTAAGGTCTGAGTGATTTGTGAACATCTTAAAATGTTTGCCCAATAAGTAATGTCTAAATTTATGTAGTGCGTAAACCATAGCTAGGCCTTCCCTCTCTGTGGTGTTATAGTTATGTTCTGATTCTGATAGCTTTCTACTCGCAAATGCTATAGGGTGATCCAAATCTCCTGCTCCTGGTTGTGTCAAAATAGCTCCAAGTGTTATGGCTGATGCATCTACATATACTTGGAATGTCTTCTCCCAGTCTGGAAATACTAGTATTGGCACGATGATCATCTTTTCTGTCAGCGTATCTAAACCATGTTGACACTTGTCATTCCAATGAAACTTTGTATCTTTCCTTAATAGTTTCTCCATTGGCGCGGTGATCTGCGTGTATCCTTTGATAAAATTTCTGTAGTATCCTGTGTGTCCCAATGTCGCTCTTAGTTGACAGACTGTTTTTGGTGGTGGCAAGTTAACAATTACTACAATATTTGTAGGATCTACTAGTAAACCTTGTTTGCATACTATATGGTCAATAGTATCCCAAACAGTTTTCCAAATATACATTTCTTGATGTTTAATGATATCTGGCACTGCCTACATCTTTCTAACATTAGCCGTAAGACCTCTACATGTTCTTTCAACAAACTATAGACTGTCCAATCGTCCAAGTATACCTCTAGAAACTGGTGGATGAATTCCTTAAATGCGGTGATGACTACTCTAGAAAATATTGTTGGTGCATTATTCAGTCCAAACGACATGACTGTGTACTGGTAGGATCCCCATTCTATAGAAAACGTGGTCTTGTATCTATCTTCCTGTGCTATCTTGATCTGGTGGTAGCCTGAGAATCCATCAGTGAACGAGTAAACTTCGTGCCCTCCTACGTTCTCCAACACTTCATCGGTGAAAGGTGTAGGGAATGGGTCATGTAGGCATGCACCGTTCAACTTCCTCAAGTCGACGCATATCCTTATCCCGCTTTGTTTTTTCTCCTAAACTACCATTGGGCTTATCCATTCCGTTTCTTCCACTGGTTCTATGATTCCGACTTCAAGCATCCTATCAATCTCAGCTTTAACTTTATGCTTATATATTGGGTTTAGTCTGTATGGTTTTTGTCTGATCGATCTCGCTTCAGCTTTGAGTTGTATCTTCATTTCTTCTAGCTCTCCCGCTATACCCTTCATTTCTGTAAATGTTGTGGGAAACAGGTCACTGTACTCGTGTAGTAACTCTGTTATGCTTTCTATTGTTTTCTCATCCCAGTAATCTCCAATGCTGGCCATTTTGGGATTCTCAACTGTCCCAATGTTGAATTTCTTCACCTTGATCAATGCAACGATGACTTTTGATTCTATAGGTGGACCCTCCACTTCTCTATCTCCTTTCGCTTCCTTGATCTGAATATCACACGTATCGTCTTCATCTGGTGCTTCTTCCTACACATGGTAGCATGAAAGCAATTCCTTAACTGTCTATCTGTTCCTTTGTTGTTATTCTGTTATGAGTTTGACTTCTGGTTCCTTAATAAATATCACCCCTCTTATATTCTTAAGTGCGACATCTATGTTGGGGTTCTCATGCTGGAATGAGAAAGTGACTATAAAATTCTGTTGTAATATTGTCCAGTTTGAAGTCCGTTTGTGCAATTCCTAGTCTGTATACTAGTTTTCTAGTATGCCCTCTAAGGTATGTATGAAATGATAAGACCATTCCTCTGGGGGTGTCATTTTCCACAGTGCTCTGCACTTCTCCAAGTGTTCCGCTGGTGCCCCTTGTCCATCGTACTTCTTTTTCTTGTTTCTTTTTTGTTGTGTGCCAAACCTTATGTGTAGTAACCACTTACATTGGTACCAATTCGTGATTGTTTCTTTGTGTGCACCCCACCATATTGTAGGTGTGGCCTTGAGTGCTATATCAAGTGCTAAGAGTCTCTGACTTTCTAACACTTCATCCTCAAACTGTGACAAGAATACTTCTAGATCATTTACTCCATGGAATCTGGGTGGTTCCCTTATCTCCGTGCCTACCCATCTTACTGCTCGGTCCATTCTTGCACACCTTCTTGTGGAAACTTCATGTAGCCTTTGCTTCCAGTTTTCTAGACCTATGTCTGAGTCTGTTGCACATGAAGTAATGCTCCGCGAACTGAGTATCCCATCTGTAGTTGGGTTTACGTAATCCTCAACGTGCGCAGTTGTTCTGTACAATTGGCTGATTTCCTCTAACTCTAAACAAGTAGGTTCTACAAACCTTTCCCCTTCTGATGGGTCTAATGGCGCAATGAATCTGTACTCTCCTGAGTCAAATGTCATTTTTCGTGTCTTTAAGTTGATTATGGCTTGGTTGTCGAACGCCCAATCCAAACCAAGCAATGATGGATATGGTGTGTGTCGTCCACTATTTCAATTACTTCGAAGTCTGCTTTAGTGCGAACTCCATCCAGGTCGACTGTCACTCCTTTCAGTCTACCAATTGGTAGGACCCTATGTTGATTTGCTAGTTTCAGCTGGACATTTGAATATCCTAATGTGGGCTCTCCCATACATTTCTATGTCTTCTTTGGTAGTACATTGAATTCAGAACCTAGATCCAGTATGATATCTCCCATGTTGAAATCTCTGATGTTGGCATTTAGCCTGAACTCCCTACTTGTTCTTCTCCTTGTATGTAGGTGATTGATTGTTTTTTGTTCTAATTTTCCTTCTGTCTATATGCTACATTTTTCTAATATATTTTGCAATATTTTAACAGCTGTTGGATTATTCAATACTTTTATCATGGTCCGATGCGTGACAATACATACGAGTTGCTGGCGGGACTGGACATTCCCTTGAATAATGGCCCAGTTGTTGACAATATTGACATACCACTGGTCCTCTACCTCTTCCAAATCCTCCTCTCGCTCATCCTCCACCTCTGTAGCCCACTCGATCTCCTCTTGATGCGTTATATTGATGCGCCTCATTGTACTGCGCGATATTATACTGAGGTTGCGTTGTGTTGCATTGTGGCTGTGCAATATTATATGGTTGTTGTGCAGTATTATACTACTGCTGCGCAGTGTTGTATGGGGATGGAACTTGGTTAAATTGTGGTGCATCTTGCCCAGTCATCATCTCCGCCTGCACTCTATATGCATATGATGTCCTCTCTCGCATCAAATCCATAGTTCTACAATCTTTATCATCATGGCCCATTGACTTGCAAAAGTTGCAATATGAACTCTTTGGGACTGTCTCATATTTCTGCATCATTGGGCAGTGATATGGATCGTGGCCCCGTTTCTTACAAATTTTGCACCATAGTCCTCTTGTTGGTAATGGATTTGGCATTCCTGCTACCATATACTGCGTGAATGTTGGACATTCATTCTTGTGGTGTCCTTCCGTCCTGCATGTGGTACACCAAACAACTTCTCGTTTGTCCTTACTTTTATTCTGTTTTAGCTGGAACGTTAAGTTCTTCAAGTCCTCCTTCAGTTCTTCGATGGCTGGATCCATCTTCTGATATTGGTTTTCTTCTAGTTGTAGGGCTGCCTGCAGAGCCTCTGCATGTGTCTGAAACTTCTGTTGTTGCAATGGGTATTTTAAGTGTGGTAGCAATGAATTGACAAATAGGTGCCTGTGCTGCATATTGGTCATGAGATATTTCAACTTTCCCTTCAGTCGCTTGAATCTCTAATCAATCTCCCATACATATTATCCCGGTTTTGTCTAATTTCGATCATCTGATTCATGTATTGATCTTCTGAACTTGGCTTCTGGAACTCATTTATCAACAATTTCTTGATGTCTGCGATTGTTCTGGTTGTCCCTGGTGGATTGTTTGTAGCTAAACTCATATAACAATCCATTGCGTGATCCCTTAGTGTAATGGATAACTGTGCTAGTTTAGTATCTTCGTCTGTAATTTGTTTTTCTTCCCAAATATTCTCACAGATGATTTTTTTTTTTTTTTGGGTCCTTCAACGCTTCTCCTTTGAATTCTGGTAACCTGATGGTGGGATCGTGTCCTGCCATTCTAAATGCTGAACTACTACCTCCGTGCTATGTAGATACTTGACTAGTGCTACCTGAACTGTCCCCTCCAATTGTTGTGTCTTGTGTAGATGTAATTCCTACTGTCTTTCTTCTCCCGAAATTTGGTTGTCTAAACGGTGGTGTTCTCTTTGGGGTATTAGTTGCACATGGGTTTATGGGTTCCACACTGACATTAATATGGATAGGATTGCTGCCTTCTCTTCCCGTTATTGGACCTCTCATCTTCCTCTCATATGTTGCGCGCAATATTTCCTCAATCTGCTCCACATCCCAGAGATCCTCTACCTCTTCCTCATCACTTGCCAAGCCTTCCCTTGCGGCTACGACTGTCTTCTTGGTATTCACCTTGTATTGGTAGGGTACTCCGCTACGCGTCTTTCTAGCTGTCACCGTGAGTCACTTAATCTATTTGTCATCCATCATTATTGGGTCCAAGGGTTCCTCCTTATTTCCCTTATCCTTTCCTCCTTCCATTTCTCCTCTTTCTGTCAGTTCTTCCCCCCTTCCCCCATGCACGCAAGGAAGTTTAGTTGTCTGACTCCATCGTCATTACATGTTTTTTATACAACAATATCTTAACAAAAGTATACAACGATCTAATATACCTTCTTCGAGGTCTGTGTAGAAACCATTGCTCTGCTGCGCTGTACGACTTTGCTTTATCTACTGCAAACTCTGTTATAAAGCCTACTACAATACTGTCAAGACAAAAATCTACTGCGCGGGTGAATTTGTTGTTCACCTGTTGTAGCTTCTCAATGTGTACTGGGGTCCACTCTAACTGTCGGATCCGGTTCGTTGCATGGTTATACCTCAACCTTAGTATCCAATCCTGCAATAAGTGTGGAAAATCACAGAAAAAGACTTCATGCAAATCAATAAACACATATTTCTCAAGATATTTGCACGGTGTTACTCAGATAACATAAACTTTCTGTGCAAATTCCATCTCCTTTGTCTTCAGCCAGCTCTCGATCTCTACTTTTGTGGAATTCCACGGTCTCAACATCCCCTTCTAGTGGCTCATTCTGTTTCGCCTTCTCGTCCGCTTCAGTATCCTCTTGACCTGCCTTCCGCAGATCTTACGTATCTTTTAATAGATCTTTCAACATGTCCCATCTACTCAATCTTCTACTGTTCCAACCAACGAAAACAAACACATTTGTTGGTTACTATTATTCTATCTGAGTTTATAATACACTTGATTGAACCAACGACAACAAAAACATTTGTTGGTTACTATTATTCTATCTGAGTTTATAATACGCTTGATTGAACTAGGGTTCATGTCTGTTCGGGGTTCCAACAAAGCCTCCAAAACTATCGGCCCTCCTGGTAAACCAGAAGGCAACGCAATGCATAGAGTGCACTGCACCATCTCACYCGAGATAGTCTTAATGTGTTGCTKCAATAGTCATGTKTTTGCAGCCCAGGATTGAGTGGGGATATGAGAACTGTACGATGAGAGTTCTATTTTATATCATTAATGAAATAAACTATCATTTATGATTATGYAGGAAATATAACAACTCATTCATTTAGYAGATCAATAACTACTAAAGACAATAAAGGAACACATGCATTCAATCACATAACATAGGTTTTAACTTGGTTCACCCCCTCCTGGGCTACGTCCACAAAGATCTGGCTCTTATCTCTTTTATTATAGTAGTTCCAAATCTACARCRCCACACGCTTTACAACTCTTCTCAGTCGGGTTAAGATATATTATGAGGCACACTAGGTCGCACCAGGCTCCTCAGCCTGCGATCTAACCCTCAAGATCTACCCTCCTCATTCCTCTCTAGCTCAACAACTTACAAAATTAGGTCATACAGAAAAATATTACATTGCATCCACTTTCTTGCATCGGTCTCCCTCTACGAGACCTAGGTATCTATATTTATATGTTTCTAGCTCGCCAACCCTTACAATGTATTGCAAAAACCCTAACCCTAACGTCATTAGGTCTTCCATGCATGCATGCGTGCTCCTCTTCCTTCCAACTGTTACTTCTCTCATGCATGCCTTCTTTCCCAAAATAGACTTTCTTTCTGCTTTGGCCTACTTCCAACAAGGGATCATATTGTCTCATTTATGAGTGTCTTTGTAGAGGGTGTGTTTCCCTTCATCCATGATGCATATTTTTCTAAGCTCTTTTTCCATTAATTTATTAGAGTGCTCCCAAGTTGAAGCTAAAGTGGGACTTCTACCTAAGAATGAAAATCATTTCCCACCTTAACTCTACCTTTGTGACATTGTGCTTCTCCAAGTTGAATACAATGTGTGGGACTTCTACATAAGCACGAAAAACATTGCCCACACATACTCTATCTTGGTTGGCATTTTCAATTAGTTATTATTTTACGGGTCCCTCAATTTTTTGTGAGAAACATTTCATTGTTCTTGATATCCCTGGGCTACCATCTAGAAGGTTTATGATTGGAATTTATGTTTTTCCATCTACAAGACTCTGGTCCTTTAGCCCCTTCTTCCCATGAAATGAGGTACAAGCCCTTCTTGTTTCAATGTGGCCCGAAAACCCAAAAGATAAGGAAATGAAGGGAGAGAAACATGGAAAGTGGAAAGTATGTGCATAAATGGTATGATGGCTCATCAAGAAGACCCACCAGTAGAAACCCTTTCCATGATGCTGGCTACTTACCAGGACAACAATGCCAACCACCAAGGTGAAATAAGGAAAAGAGCATAATTTCCAAGCAAAAATTTTCAAAATCAAGGAAGAACCTTTTGCAACATATTTAAATGCTTCATTTGTTAAAATGACACTTACGAAACACAACCAACCCCTTAAAGGAACATCCTAGGGATGGGGCATTAAAATTTCGCTCTCCTTAACATCTCAAATCCTTTGTTCAAGGTCTTCATCCTCTTCTATTTACCCATAGCATTCTAATAACTGCTACCAGGATGCGACCAATTATTTTGGAGGAACAGTCCTCCAAAACCACAAAAACATGATCAACAATCCTTGTTACTCATTGATATCTATGGCTCAGTCTCTCCTTTGGAAATTCGGGCTTCAGTCGAATCCGCATGAACAATCCAAAAACCCTCCGAAGTGTCTTTCAAATGAAGTGAACCTCCATCCTCCACGTGTCCACTTTCAAATCAATGGTCCACATTCTCCTTTAAGATCAACAACCCACAAAAATTTTGTGATCCGACACTTCGGGAAAATTCCGAACAACCACCATGTGAATCCTCCAGAGTGGAAAATCTTTGAAGTTGACAATCCGATGCCACGTGTCCTCAAAGAATTTGATGGCTCTGATTCACTTCGAGACTCTGGGCTTCGACAGTTCTTGAGTCTTCACACATGCAAACCTTCGAAGTGAAATCCTTTCGGAGTGTCGGATCTTTTGACACGCATCCTCCTCTATTCAATGGTCACGATGAGCTCTGACACTTCGGCCTTTGAGAGTTCTTGACCCACACAACACCACTATTTAGTGAAGTGTCTATCCTCTGAAGTGGAGGATCTGCTGACACCTATCCTCTGTTGACGGATGACTTAGATAAACTCTGACACTCCGGCCTTTAGGAGTTCTGGATCCTCCAACTCCACTTTCTTCCAGAGTGTCTTTTCTTTGAAGTGGTAGAGCTTCTGCCACACATCCTCCTTCATGGATGACTGAGATGTGCTCTGCTATTTTGGGCTTCGAGGATTTTGGAAGAACCTCACTTCATTTCCTCCAGAGTGGCTATTCTCTGGAGTTAACAATCTACTGCCACATGCCTTCTTGTGCCAACAACTAATATCTACAATGACACTTCAACACTTTGAGCCCTTTGGAATCTCTACAATACTACACCCCAAATCCTATGGAGTCCTGAAGTCCTGAACTCCCAGAGTTCCAGTCACTTCACTAACCACTCTGGTTAGGCAGCTTCATACCAGGGGCTGACACATGTAAAGGGCCAGGGGTGACATGTGTCACATTCCAATGGGTCTATAGGGTATGCGATATCCATGAATACAAGTGATACGTGGCACGTCAAAATTGGGTCCACGTCACCCTGGGTTACATCACTACACCACGTCACTTTGGATTGATCGTCCTTCATGCCTCTCGATCTCGTGGCCAAGGTAAGTCTACGTAACCCTTGAGATCAACAAAATCTACTTCTTCGTAACTTAGACTTTCAGGGGTTTCATGGTGTAAAATTCTCCTTTTGTCACAGAGTTGGTCAGTGTTGGGATGACCACAACCTAGATATGACAGTTAAGATAAGCCCCGAAGCGCGCTCGTATCAACAAATCTTGTTACTTCGGGCTCCGGAGATTATCGACACATCACACCTCAATTTTTCCGGAGTACCAAGTCTCCGGACTAAAGGATCTAGCGCCATGCATTCCCCCGTACATCGATGATTGAGAGGGATCCCGAAGGATCCTTAGATCCATGGTCCACATCACTTCGTGACTCCAGCCTTCAGGAGTTTTGACATTACAATACCCCTATTCTCCACAAGCAATCAATGCCGGGATGACTTCATCGTAGATCCGACAGCTAGGAGAGAGCCTGAAGGATTCCCAGATCAATGGTCCTGGTGACTTCGCGGCTCCGACCTTCAGGGGTTTTGGCTTCACTGCCACTCCATTTTCCTGAAGCAGGACTTCACCGAAGTACAATGTGTGGGTCCCTCCTCCTAAATGATCGAACGGTAGGCGGGGCTCCGAATGACCTCCCCAAATCTATGGCTTTCCTTTGCTTCGTAATTTCAGTGTTCGGGGAGTTTGATGCTATAGCATCTCCATCCTCCCGAAGTGGAATTTCCTTGAAGTACCATACATGAAACCTTCTAGTAGGTGATCGGATGGTCGAGAAGGGTTCCCAATAGAGTCCCCAGATCAACGACTCACAACCTTTTGTGACTCCGACGTTTGGGTAGTTTTGATAGTTGTGAAGTTTCACATACTAGGGATTCAATCTCTCAAATCTCTGAAGCCATCAAGATCTATCTCCTTTCGGATTTAGCACAGTGTTCCTAGACCTTGGTCATATGGACCCTTTGATGAATCTTGGGCTATAATATCTACTCTTAGCTGAGATTCGGTTAAGGCCGTGGGTGCAAACCTAAGGTCTCTTAGGCTACTGGTTTGAAGGGAGCACCTTCCTAATTCTCAAAACTTTAAGTTCTAAAACAGGGTGGGGTCATGTCGTGGGATTATCGATACAGTAGTAGTGTCAAGAGGCTTGCTCCGACTTAGGAACTGTGAGGTAATTCCTTGGAAAAACACCTTCAAGGGTTGGATTGGAGCATATGGAAAATCAAGCAGAAGCATAAGTCATCAAGGAGATAAATACATACACATCACTTGATCAGTCAATATAGAGGCCAATCTTAAATGTATACATACATGCATTCATTCATTATTTCATTTCAAAGCACAAAGCATGAAAACACTTATCATAACTAAAAGATGTAATGTGACTGTTGAAGGGGGTTCTCATTTCCACCCAACCATAGGCTGAGTCACTCCTAACAGATTTAGCATTGGCCACCCCCGAGCTAGACCACGATGCTTTGAGATTGAATCTTTTCTTCCGGCTCAACGATAGTTAGGGACGAAGGTTACTCTCCTTCTCCCGACATAGAAATAGATAGGGACGAAGGTTACCCTCCTTATCCCGACTCATTCATAGATAGGGACGAAGGTTACTCTCCTTCTCCTGAGTCAGTCTCTATTTCCTGCAATCATGACACACTCTTTTCATAGTTCTTCCTTGAACCCGAGAGCTCAGTTTCTCGTCTCTGCACTCTTCGCAGGTTTCCCTTTGCCCAACACACCTTCCTTTCTTCCTTTCCACAGCAAGATTGCATGTGGCACGAATTCCCAGTCCTTGGTCAGGTATGGAAGCCTTATAGATGGGTGGTCTACCCCATCCCCTCATTAACTCTTAAGGATTTTTTCCCACTTACCAGCCTGACTGTAATTCATTCTTGGGTCAGAGGGTTGTTCTAATCCTAAGCAATTAATTCCAACAAAGTACTGGTCTGGTGGAGGTTAACACAACCATTCATGGTCACCTTCACCATATCTTTCATAGCATTCATGGTCTCTCTTAGCACACCCCCCTTCCAGTAGTCATGCGACACTTATCCATTTTCTAGTAAATAACAAAATTTACATTCATTGACCTTTTATACAAAGGTCTGTCAAATCAAACATTTACACATATTGAGTTTTCCATAGTCTCTTGGCCAATATAGTTATATTTACAAACTGGGGGAAACAGGGTGTTACAATTCCCTCCCCCTTAAAGGAACATCGTCCTCGATGTTCTATTTGTGAACATGCTCTTTATATACAGAAGTAAACAAAAATGGATATGCCTGTCTCATGGAATCCTCCATTTCCCACGTATCCTCATCTAGGCCAAAGTGTTTCCACTGCACCTTGACCTATGCAATGGTTTGGTTCTTGAGTGAGGTTTCCTTCATGTCTAGTATGCATTGAGGTTCTGGAAGGAACTCTCCCTCCAGCTTCACTTGGATCATAGACTAGTCGATTATATTATTAGAATCATGTACATATTTCTTCAATAATGAAATATGGAAAACATTATGTGCCTTTACTGTGGGAGGGAGTGCTAGACTATTGGCTACAAGTCCCACTCCATCTAATACTTCAAAGGGTCCACAATACCAAGGTGCTAGCTTGGCACAAGCTCCCATTATCATGGAACTCTTCTTGGGCCTAACTCTGAGATAGACATGGTCTCTTTTCTTGAACTCTCTGGGAATTCTTTTTTTTTCGACGTAACTCTCTTGTCTATCCTAAGCAATTTTCAGATTTTTCTTTATTTGAATCACTTGTTGTTCCATTTATTTCAGCATGTCGGGTCCAATTGTAATTCTATCCTCTGGATTACTCCAACTGATTGGAATCTTGCACTGTCTACCATAGAGGGTTTCAAACTGGCTCATCTTCAATGACTCTTGATAACCATTGTTGTAGGCAAATTATACCAATGGTAGGTAGTCTTCCCACTTCTTAGGTTGATGCATTACATGCATCCTTAACATGTCTTCTAATATCTGGTTTACTCTTTCTGTCTGTCCATCATTTTGAGGGTGATAGGCTGTGCTAAACAACAATTTAGTCTCACAACTAGCCATTAAGGATTTCCAAAATCTTGAAGTAAATTTTGTGTCTCTATCAGGTATAATCTCCCTAGGCATGCCATGCAGTCTGAATATCTCCTTCATGAAGATGTTGGAAATATCTATTGCCTTACAAACTTGGCATGGACGAAGTGAGCAGACTTTCTCAATTTGTCTACCACTACCATGATGACATCATTCTGCTTGGCTGATTTTGGTAATCCAGTGATGAAATCCATGGAGATGGTTTCCCATTTCCATTCTGGAATTGGTAGAGGTTGTAACAACCTTGCTGGGTGCCAGTGTTCCGCCTTAACTTAATAGCATTCTAGACACTTAGCTAGATAGTCAACTATGTCCTTTTTCAATCTAGGCCAATAGAATTGTTTCCTAGTGGTCGTAATCATTTTATGATAACTTAGATGACCAATATATGGTTTCTTGTGCAGTTCGTCCATTATTAA
>ML779511.1:955641-972923 GCA_009831015.1 Picea engelmannii | reverse complement strand
GGGCATATTAGATTAGTAATGCTATTTTATTTATGTCGGCTTTAGGCCATTAGTTGTAATTATACCTCCTAGTCTCCTATATATACCAAGGAGACATTTTCATTTTGAATCATCTTGTACTGGAACATTTAAGTGGGGTAAAATGAGGTTGCCCCCTCAAAGAGGCTTATTATCTGAAATTCTCTATTTTTCAAGGCATTGAGTACTTTTTCTGAGGATTTTCTATGCTATATTGATATTTGGTTCTTAACAAAATCCCATGTCCATACTTTATAAAAGTACATATTTAATGTGTATAATTATTTATTTCAATATTTTAAATCTAAAATTTAATGATATCTAACATACTTATCCTTTAGATTTCTTTGCTTTTATTTTAATATTTTTAAATATAATCATAAACCTAATTATAATTTCATCTTAATTTATGTTTTCTATATGATTCAATAATGCACTTAAAAATTAATATCTATATTTTATAAAAATACATATTCAATTTAAATGATTATTTATTTTAATATTTTTAAATTTAATGCACTAAAAAATTAATATCTATATTTTATAAAAATACATGTTTAATTTAAATGATTATTTATTTTAATATTTTTAAATATAAAATTGAAACTTCAATTTTTTAAAAATAAGAGATTTAACATCTTTTAATAATTTTATGTAATTAAATTGTACAATATTAATATTTAATATTAATAATTTAATATTTAAAAATTATGTTTTTAGATAATGTTAGATAGTTGATAGGGATCACCATCCGTCAACAATCACAATCTTGAGCCCGTCAGTCTAGGATTCTGTTTGTCAATTTGTATAACGCAGAACTCCGGGTGTTGTTTGGAGGACAAGGAACAATAGAAGCGTAATTTAGAGCCCGCTAGCACGTGAACCCACGATCTAAAAAGTGGCCAAATATGGAATGAGAAAGCCGTACATACTTTATAAAATCCCATGTCCATACTTTATAAAAGTACATATTTAATGTGTATAATTATTTATTTCAATATTTTAAATCTAAAATTTAGTAATATCTAATGTACTTATCCTTTAGATTTATTGACTTTTATTTTAATATTTCTAAATATAATCATAAACCTAATTATAATTTCATCTTAATTTATGTTTTGTATATGATTCAATAATGCATTTAAAAATTAATATCTATATTTTATAAAAATACATGTTTAATATAAATTATTATTTATTTTAATATTTTTAAATATAAAATTTTAAAAAGCTTTGTTTTGTTTACTTCAATTCTTTTAAAATAAGAGATTTAACATCCTTCAATAATTTTATGTAATTAAATTGTACAATATTAATATTTGATATTAATAATTTAATATTTGAAAATAATGTTTTTAGATAATGTTAGATAGTCGATAGGGATCACCATCCATCAACAATTATAATCTTGAGCTTGTTAGTCTAGGAGTCTGCTTGTCAATTTGTATATCGCGGAACTTTGGGTGTTGTTTGGAGGACACAAAACAATAGAAACTCAATTTTGAGCCCGCCAACCCATAAACCCGCAATCTAATGAGTGACCAAGTATGGAATGAGGAAACTATACATACGTTATAAAATTTCATGTCCATACTTTATTGAAATACATATTTAATGCGTATAATTATTTATTTCAATATTTTAAATCTAAAATTTAGTAATATCTAACGTACTTATCCTTTATATTTCTTGACTTTTATTTCAATATTTTTAAATATAATCATAAACCTAATTATAATTTCATCTTAATTTATGTTTTATATATGATTCAATAATGCACTTAAAAATTAAAATGTATATTTTATAAAAAATACATGTTTAATGTAAATGATTATTTCTTTTAATATTTTTAAATATAGAATTTAAAAAAGCTTTGTTTTATTTACTTCAATTTTTTTTAAATAAGAGATTTAGCATCTTTTAATAATTTTATGTAATTAAATTGTACAACATTAATATTTAATATTAATAACTTAATATTTAGAAATAATGTTAGATAGTTGATAGGGATCACTATTCGCTAACAATATAAATCTTGAGCCTATCGGCCAGGTAGTCCGCTTGTTAATTTGTATATCTCAGAACTCTAGGTGTTGTTTGCACAATTTTGAGCCCGCCAGCCCGGAAACCTGCGATTCAAAAAATGACTAATTATGAAATGTGAAAGTTGTACATACTTTATAAAATCTCATGTCCATACTTTAGAAAAATACATATTTAATGTGTATATTTTTTTTTTTCAATATCTTAGAACTAAAATTTAGTAATATCTAAAGTACTTATCCTTTAGATTTCTTGATTTTTATTTTAATATTTTTAAATATAATCATAAACCTAATTATAATTTCGTCTTAATTTATGTTTTTTATATGATTTAATAATGCACTTAAAATTTAATATTTATATTTTATAAAAATACATTTTTAATGTAAATGATTATTTATTTTAATATTTTTAAATATAGAATTTAAAAAAACTTTGTTTTGTTTATTTCAATTTTTTTAAAATAAGAGATTTAACATTCTTTAATAATTTTATGTAATTAAATTGTAGAATATCAATATTTAATATTAATAATTTAATATTAATAATTGGATATTTGGAAATAATGTTTTTAAATAATGTTAGATAGTTGATAAGGATCATTATCCGTAAAAAATCTCAATCTTGAGTGCGCTAGCCCGGGAGTCTACTTGTCAATTTGTATATCGCGGAACTCCGGGTGTTGTTTAAAGGATACAGAACAATCGAAGAACAATTTTAAACCCGCCAGCCCTAGATCCAAAAAGTGGCTAACTATAAAATGAGGAAGTCGTACATACTTTATAAAATCTCATGTCCATACTTTATAAAAGTACATATTTCATGTGTATATATATATTTATTTCAATATTTTAAATCTAAAATATAGTAATATCTAACGTACTTATCCTTTATATTTCTTGACTTTTATTTTAATATTTTTAAATATAATCATAAACTTAATTATAATTTCATCTTAATTTATGTTTTATATATGATTCAATAATGCACTTAAAAATTAATATTTATATTTTATAAAAATATATGTTTAATGTAAATGATTATTTATTTTAATTATTTTAAATATAGAATTTAAAAAAGCTTTGATTTTTTTACTTCAATTTTTTTAAAATAAGAGATTTGATATCCTTTAATAATTTTATGTAATTAAATTGTACAATATTAATATTTAATATTAATAATTTAATATTTGGAAATAATGTTTTTAGATAATGTTAGATAGTTGATAGGAATCACCATCCGTCAACAATCACAATCTTGAGCCCGCTAATCCGGCAGTCTATCTATCAATTTGTATATCGCTGAACTTCGAGTGCTTTTTGGAGGACACATAACAATAGAAACACAATTTTGAGCCCACCAGCCTGGAAACCTATGATCCAAAAAGTAGTCAATTATAGACTGAGGAAGTCGTACATACTTTATAAAATCTCATATCTATACTTTATAAAGGTACATATTTAATGTGCATAATTATTTATTTCAATATTTTAAATCTAAAATTTAGTAATATCTAATGTACTTATCCTTTAAATTTCTTGACTTTTATTTTAATATTTTTAAATATAATCATAAACCTAATTATAATTTTTCTTTACTTTTATTTTAATATTTTTAAATATAATCATAAACCTAATTATAATTTCATCTTAATTTATGTTTTCCATATGATTCAATAATGCACTTAAAAATTAATATCTATATTTTATAAAAATACATGTTTAACGTAAACGATTATTTATTTTAATATTTTTAAATATAAAATTTAAAAAAGATTTGTTTTGTTTACTTCAATTTATTTAAAATAAGAGATTTAATATTCTCTAATAAATAATTTTATGTAATTAAATTGTACAATATTAATATTTAATATTAATAATTTAATATTTGGAAATAATGTTTTTAGATAATGTTAGATAGTTGATAGCTTGGGAACCGGCAATCTAAAAAGTGGCTAAATATAGTATGAAAAAACCATATATACTTTATAAAATTAGATGTCTATACTTTAGAAAAGTACATATATAATATGTATAATTATTTATTTCAATATTTTAGATCTAAAATTTAGTAATATCTAACGTACTTATCCTTTAGATTTATTGACTTTTATTTTAATATTTTTTAAATATAATCATAAACCTGATTATAATGTCATCTTAATTTACGTTTTGTATATGATTCAATAATGCACTTAAAAATTAATATCTATATTTTATAAAAAATACATGTTTAATGTAAATGATTATTTATTTTAATATTTTTAAATATAGAATTAAAAAAATCTTTGTTTTGTTTACTTCAATTTTTTTAAAATAAGAGAATTAACATCAATTAATAATTTTATGTAATTAAATTGTACAATATCAATATTTAATATTAATAATTTAATATTTTGAAATAATGTTTTTAGATAATGTTAGATAGTTGATAAGGATCACTATTCGTAAAAAATCGCAATCTTGAGCCCTTCAGCCCGGAAGTCTGCTTGTCAATTTGTATATCTCGGAACTCCGGGTGTTGTTTGGAGGACACAGAACAATAGAAGCACAATTTTGAGCCCGCCAGCCCAGAAACCCCGCATCCAAAAAGTGGCTAAGTATGGAATGAGGAAGCCATACATAATTTATAAAATCTCATGTCCATACTTTATAAAAGTACATATTTCATGTGTATAATTATTTATTTTAATATTTTAAATCTAAAATTTAATAATATCTAACTTACTTATCCTTTAGATTTCTTAACTTTTATTTTAATATTTTCAAATATAATCATAAACCTAATTATAATTTCATCTTAATTTATGTTTTGTATATGATTCAATAATGCACTTAAAAATTAATATCTATATTTTATAAAAATACATGTTTAATCTAAATGATTATTTATTTTAATACTTTTAAATATAGAATTTAAAAAAGCTTTGTTTTGTTCACTTCATTTTTTTTTTAAATAAGAGATTTAACATCCTTTAATAATTTTATGTAATTAAATTGTATAATATTCATATTTAATATTAATAATTTAATGTTTGGAAATAATGTTTTTAGATAATGTTAGATAGTTGATAGGGATCACTATCCGTCAACAATCACAATCTTGAGCTCGCCAGCATGGGAGTCTGCCTGTCAATTTGTATATCGTAGAACTCTGTGTGTTGTTTGGAGGACACAGAACAATAGAAGCACAATTTTGAGCCCGCAAACCCGCGATCCAAAAAGTGGTCAAGTATGGAATGAGGAAGTCATACATACTTTATAAAATCCCATGTCCATACTTTATACAAGTATATATTTAATGTGTATAATTATTTATTTCAATATTTTAAATCTAAAATTTAATAATATCTCACTTTTATTTTAATATTTTTAAATATAATCATAAACTTACTTTTAATTTAATCTTAATTTATGTTTTGTATATGATTCAATAATGCACTTAAAAATAAATATCTATATTTTATAAAAATAAATGTTTAATGTAAATGATTATTTATTTTAATATTTTTAAATATAAGATTTAAAAACTTTTTGTTTTGTTTACTTCAATTTTTTTTAAAATAAGAGATTTAACATCCTTTAATAATTTTATGTAATTAAATTGTACAATATTAATATTTAATATCAATAATTTAATATTTGGAAATAATGTTTTTTAGATAATGTTAGATAGTTGATAGGGATAACCATCCATCATCATTCATAATCTTGAGCCTGCTAGCTAGGAGTCCACGTGTGAATTTCAATTTGTATATCGCAGAACTTTGGGTGTTGTTTAGCGGACACAACCGTCAGCCCAGGAACCTGCGATCCAAAAAGTGGCCAAGTATGGAATAAAGAAGTAATATCTAACATACCTATATTTTAGATTTCTTGAATTTTATTTTAATATTTTTAAATATAGTCATAAACTTAATTATAATTTCATCTTAATTTATGTTTTGTATATGATTCAATAATGCACTTAAAAATTAATATCAATATATTATAAAAATACATGTTTAATGTAAATGATTATTTATTTTAATATTTTTAAATATAGAATTTAAAAAACTTTGTTTTGTTTACTTCAATTTTTAAAAAATAAGAGATTTAACATCCTTTAATAATTTTGTGTAATTAAATTGTACAATATTAATATTTAATATTAATAATTTAATATTTGAAAATAATGTTTTTAGATAGTTGATGATAAATATTGCATTTATTATTTGTAATAAATATTCATTTTTTAAATATATTTAGTTAGTAAAAATAACAGAACATGAAGAGGATTAAGAGAAACTACAATGTTGAAAAATAAATGAAAAGAAAACATTAATAGAATTTGGTTGTGGCGATGATAATCTTTCCGGGTAAATTAACTTTTAATTAACTCAACAAATTAACTATTAAATAAATGATATATACATAAAATAAAACACACACACACACACACACATATATATATATCACTTACTTTTAGGCAGGGACTACATTGCCATGCAACACTTGTTTAGTAAAAAGTCTGTAGTATTATATATATATATATATATATATATATATATATATATATATATATATATATATATCACTTACTTTTAGGCAGGGACTACATTGCCATGCAACACTTGTTTAGTAAAAAGTCCGTAGTATTCTAACCATAAACAAACATCAAAATAAATTATTTTTCTGAATGATGCTTCCTATTGCTACAAGAAGCATTAGTACACCACCATGTATTAAAGCACATTAAGGGGCTTATTTTGGTTAAATGCATGGAGAAAGATTGAATATTTGTTTATAAAAACATCTACTCAAACCTCACTAAAATAAGGTTTGTAAAAGTGTATACTTCTTTCTTCTTCTTTCTTCTTTATGTCCTAGTTTTTTGTGCCTCTACTATTTCTATAGTATTATTGTACAACTTATTTGTAGGCATGTAGATGCATTGAATCCAGTAATGCACATCGAAGACATTAATGTTTTTTCTAAGTAGAGAAAAAATCTCCAAAAAAAATACCACATCATATCTTCAATGTACAACTAAGTTTACCATAAACCTAATTCATTTTCGTGTCAAACGTGAAGAGAAGACTTGTGCCAAAACAATTTTACCAATAAAATATCAAAGGAGAAAAGGATTTTGAAGAGACGAATTTGAAAGGAGTTACCATATGATACATACAAATATACAAAATAGAAATTTTAAATATATAACTTCATTCTCTACTTCTCAATTAAAAATATTCCTCATTTGTTTCTCAATGTCCATGTACGATTCAATTTTCCCATGAATATTTACATATTCATACACATTTTAACACAATGAAAAGATGTATCATCACATTGACAAATGGAATGAAATAAAAGTTATCTTCAATGTTGCAAAACCTAATTTCATGTTGATTTCCTTCATTGTAGTGGTTTATCCTTTTCCCCTGCTTTAATAATGCTATTTGATTTTTTGAGGTTTATGGTTTTTGTTGCTTGAGATTTTCTTTACTTTAAAGTGTTAGGCAGCAGAAAAAAAACATAGCATAGAACAGAGCATAAAATAAGCAATATCAAACACACATTAAACCAAACACATAAATCATACACTTGACACAATGATTTATGTGAAAACCCAACGTAGGAAAAAATCACGGGCAATGATTATCGGTATTCTTATTATTCAAGGGAGAATTACAATAGCCTTCATAGGCATATAATCATCCTCTCCTCACACACTCTTCTCTCTGCTCCTTCCACACGCTTGCACTCACATTGTACTCCACCTCTATGTGTATGCTCACATATATAACATCTATCACTCAGTTATACAAATTGATCATGAATAGATCACATAGTTACACGAGCAGTTCATAAACAGATTGCATGCATGCACATTAATATAGTTGCATGCATGTGCATGTGTCCGCATGAGGAAATTCGTTGGCATGTTTCCAACAATCTCCACCTTGACAACAATTTACCTAATATATTATGACATTAATTAATTCATCACATTTTCTGCAAGCCAAGAGAATCCAAACACCATCGTAGCTTCTCTAACAAAACTGGTTTCGTAAACATGTCTGCAAAATTCACTTTTGTATGGACCTTTTCCAAAGACACTCCAACTTCATCAACAACCTGTCTTACAAAATGGTACTTAACAGAAATATGCTTCGTCTTACTGTGATAAGCTGTATTTCTAGCCAAATGAATAACACTTTGGCTATCACAAAATACTTTCACCTTGTCGTGCATCCTTCCAAACTCACCCAATAAACCCTATAACCAAATTGCCTCCTTACATGCTTGTGAAGCAGCCATATACTTTGCCTCTGTAGTGGATAAAGGGACTACGCTTTGAAGCTTTGACATCCAACTAACATGTCCTCCTACAAGAGTAAAGACATATCCTGAAGTGGATCTCCTTTTGTCCAAGTCACCTGCAAAATCAGAATCTACATAACTGCAAACTGAATCTCTGGAACCATCATAGGTGATAAAATAACTTCTTGTGCCTATAAGATATCAAAGCACCCATTTCACTACTTCCCAATGCCCTTTTCTTGGATTTTCCATGTATCGAATGACAACACCAACTGCATGTGAAATGTATGGTCTAGTACTCACCATTGCATACATCAAACTTCCCACTGCATTAGCATATGGTACACAAGACATATAATCCTTTTCTCCGTCATTACTAGGACATAAACCTGAAGAAAGATTGAAATGGGAAGTCAAAGGGATCTATACGGGTTTCACATTATTCATATCGAATCTCATATGTATTTTCTCCACATGCTTATATTGTGATAACCACAACTTACCATTTTTCTTGTCTCTGTGTATCTCCATGCCTAAGATTTTTTTTTTCTGCTCCTAGATCCTTCATATCAAATGCCCTAGCCAACTGAGCCTTTAACCTATTGATTTCGACCATGCTCTTTTTTTCCATAAGAATATCGTCAACATATAACACTAAAATAATGAACATGTTATTTTCCAACTTTTTAAAGTAAACACAATGATCATATTCACTCCTTGTAAGATTTAGGCTCACATTGAAGGAATCAAACTTCTTGTATCATTGCTTGGGAGACTGTCTCAGGGAATACAATGACTTCTTAAGTTTGCAAACAAACCTCTTATTGATATCCTGAACAAATCCTTCTGGTTGTTCCATATATATATCCTTATCTAAATCTCCATGTAGAAATGTTTTTTTAACATCTAGCTTCTCTTACTCAAGATCAAGTAAAGAAACTAGTGCTAACATAATACGAACTGAAACAAGCTTCACAAATGGTGAAAAAATCTCCTAAACATCAATACCTTCCTTTTGAGAATACCCTTTTGCTACCAGTATTTCTTTATGCCTTTCAACTTTATCATCAACACCCTTTTTCAGTTTGTAGACCCACTTGTTGCCGAAAACCTTCCCATCCTTTGGAAGTTCTACTAGGTCCCATGTTTTATTCCTCTCTAAGGCATCCATTTCTTTGTTCATAGATTTCTTCCATTGAGCACTTTTAGATACCTTAGTTGCATCCTGAAAAAAACTAGGTTCTCCATCAATAGAAACCAAATCCACAAATGAAACATAATCGTCATACCTTGTAGGAGCATTCCTGACCCGTGAAGATCTCCTCAGAGATGGTTGAGGCATATCCTCAGTTTCTTGGATATTTTTTTCATCTACATATTCATCTTCTTCTTCTGTAACTTTTTATGCTCCTGCCTTTCTGAAGATGGTTGAGTTTCCTACTGAATTTTTTGAACTTGCGGTACCTATTCTTGTGTCACTTCAACATCTACCAATTTTGATTTTAAGAGTGAGGATTCATCAAATACTGCATATCTTCTTATGATTAGTTTGTGGGAAGTAGGATCCCACGGTCTGTACCCCTTAACTCCATTACCATAACCAATAAAGACATATCTCTTTGATCTAGGATCTAACTTAGAACATTGATCTTTGGAAATAAGAGCATAAGCATCACAACCAAATATTCTCAGGTTCGAAAAATCACACGAATGACTTATCCATACCTCTTCTGGAATATCACAGTTTATTGCAGTTGATGGTGACCGATTTATTAGATAGCATGCTGTAAGAATTGTTTCTACCCACAATTCTTGTTGCATCTTGGCATTACTGAGCATGCTACTTGCTCTCTCTAGAAGAGTCCTATTCATGCGTTCAACAACACCATTATGTTGAAGAGTATAAATCGTGGTATTATGTTTTTCGATCCCAGCTTCCTTGAAATATTTCTCAAATTCCACAGATGTGAACTCACCTCCATTATCTATCCTTAAACACTTGATTGACCCGTCAGTGCTCTTTTCAACCAAAGCCCCGAATTGCTTTTAAAAGTATTAAATACATCATCTTTTATTTTAAGTAAATAAAGCCAAACCTTCCTAGAGTAATAATCTATAAATGTCACAAAATATGATGATCCTCCAAGAGAAACTGTAAGGGATGGTCCCTAAACATATGAATGAATGTAATCAAGGATTCCTTTTCTTATATGCCTTCCTTCTTTAAACTTCTATCTACATTGTTTTCCAAAAACACAATACTTGCAGAAATTCAAGTTCAGAAACTTCAAACTTGGAAGTAACTTACGATCACCCAATACCTTAAGCCCTTGCTCACTCATATGACCCAAACATGGATGCCATAAGCAAACAAAGTCACTTGCATCTTCAGATGCTACCACTTCTTGATTTACCTCTGTCCTTCCTTCAAGATGATAAAGGTTGCTTGTCCTCTTTTCTTTCATGACTACTAAGATGCCTTTGGACACCTTGAGTTGTACACTTGTAACCAGTAAAATATAGAACTCCCAAAGATATCTAGTTCTTTATTAGTTCGGGGGCATGCCTTACATTTGTTAATTTTCTTACAGAACCATCATGCATTTTAATCCGAAATCTACCAACTCCAAAAATTTTACAAGAAAAATCATTTCCCATAAAAACGACACCATCATCAATAGATTGGTAAGTTGAGGAAAGATTTCTATGAAGATACATGTGGTTGGATGCACCCAAATCTAACAACCAATGATGATGTTTATGTGAAACATCACAAGTAGACAATACCTCATCAACCATACATGAACTAGAACCTAAACTTGTTTCAACTACATTATCTTCCTTTGCTTATTTTGTGGAGTCCTCCTTGGATGCATTCTGTCTCTTCCGACAATCCTTCTTAAGATGCCCAGATTTGCCACAAAACCAACATTTCTGCTTACTCTTCTTGCCTCTTGACTTATACCTTGACGTACCCTTCTTACTTTTCCCTCTTTCTGTAGATCGACCTCTAACCACCATTGCTTCTGCTATTGAGGTTTCTTTACCAGATGTTTTCCTTATCTCCTCAGACAACAAAGCTCCCACAACAATGTCATAATCAATGACATCTGTTGTGTTAAACCACAGTTGTGACCAGATGGTCCCAAGACTCAGGAAACAAACACAATAACGCAACTTCCTTGTCCTCATCTTCAAAATTTACTTCCATATTAGTTAATTGAAAAATAAGAGTATTGAAAACATTCAAGTGATCAACAATTTTCGTATTTTCTTTCATTCGCAAGCTGTACAACTGTCTCTTCAAGAAGATTCTATTTGACAAGTTCTTTTTCATAAACATACTCTCTAGTTTGGTCCACAAACCTATTGTTTTCATCTCTTCAACGATGTTAAAAAACACCTCATCTGTCAGGAAAAAACGAATAGTACCGAGGACTCTTGCATCCAGATCCTCCTAGTCCTCGTTTGTCATGCTTGTCGGTTTCTTTGTCTTTCCAGCCAAGGCCTTTTGCAATCTTGGTTGCACAAGCAAATCTCGTATCTTGAGCTTCCATAGTGAAAAACTATTCTTACCACTGAACTTTTCCACCTCAAGCTTGGAATTAGTAGAAACAACTGTCCAAAATACAATCACAACTTCTAATAAACTAGGCTCCTTGATCCAGCGATCCGATTCTCTTCTTCTTTTCTCTCTGCTCCTTCAACTCTAAGATCCGATACCACTTGTTAGGAAACAAAAGCAAAACATAACATATAACATAGCATAAAATAAGAAAGATCAAACACAAATTAAACCAATCACATCAATCATACACTTGACACAGTGATTTATGTGGAAACCCAATGAGGGAAAAAAACACGGGCAATGATTATCGGTATTCTTATTATTCAAGGGAGAATTACAATAGCCTTCATAGGCATACAATCATCCTCTCCTCACACACTTTGCTCTCTACTCCTTGCACACGCTTGCACTCACATTGTACTCCACCTCTATGGGTATGCTCACATATATAACATCTATCACTTAGTTATACAAACTGATCATGAATAGATCACATAGTTACACGAGCAATTCATAAATAGATTGCATGCATGCATATTAACATAGCTGCATACATGTGCATTTGACCGCATGAGGAAATTCGTTGACATGTTTCCAACATAAAGATAATTTCAATGTAAAAAATATGGGAAGTGCTTTGAGCCCACTCCCACTCATTATCTAGTATTTTTCATTCGAAATCCTATTTATTGTCGAACTTTTTTCTCAAAAAATATTTTCAAGTTATATAATATGCAATCCTTGCACTGATGTGTCAAGTCTTAGTGGGTGCACTACTAAGCACACTAACCCCAATGTGGAGAATTTGGTGCACCATTAATGGTAGGAGCATTGGTACATCTTGTTTGTGTTGATGCCTTGGTTCATGTTTATCTTATTAGAGCATCGAAGATTTTTTTTTTCAAAATAGGGATTATAATATTAACTTCTATTTTCTTTACCCATTCCATTTTCCTTTATGATAAAGTTTTATATTAGCGACTTTTTTTTTTTAAAGAAAATGAACTTTGTAGCTTTTAATGATTAAAAAATAATTATAACATAATAAATATTTAATTTTAAAAGTTCACAAAACATTTATAATTCAAATATTAAAATCCATTACATTGATATTTTATGATTTATTATGTGTTAATTGACTTTGATTGTAATAACTATAATATTTACAAATGATTAAAATTATATGAAAAAAATAACATCATTATAAAAAAATAAAAACACTTTAGATCATAAAATTGAATACTTCAAAATAATTTACTATTTAGACATAATAGAGTGAAACAATTCAATATTTATTTAACAACTAGTTATGCTGATCATGGGCAATTACAATGCTAATGCACTAAACCTCTAACCAGTTAATCCCCTAACTTATAATCCACTAACCATTAATTCACCAACTCCTAACCCTTGAGACTTTAACTTGCTAACCCAAAATGGTCGATAAATTGGAACTGCTAAAAAAGGATCTAGAAATATAAATTGGTGCATTATCATTCTACTTGCATTTACATCTTGTCTAGGTACGATGTCAACTATCTAGCCAATCCAAGTTGAATTGTTCTTGTACCACATTAACTTGAAGATCTATGATGGCAAAGCTCTTGACATGCATCCATTGCATCCCAATATTCTCATCACATGTAACATGCTTCAAAGATATCAATCCTCCAATTGATTTAGGCAACTTTCTCAACCGAGAACACTCTCTCATGTCAAGCTCCTTGAGTTTCATTAGTTTTCCTATTTCCTCGGGTAGTTCTTTTAAGTACCCACACAATGAAATATCAAGGTATTCCAACTTCCCAAGTTTTCCAATAGATGATGGAAGCTCTTTCAGTCCTAGACATGCGGATAACCTTAACATTCTTAAATATTTGAGCTTTTCCAAGTCATTAGGCAACTTTTGAAGAAGGTGACAGTTAGTGATAGACAACCTTTGAAGTGAAGTCATGTCACAAATTCCAGAGGGAAACTCCTCTAAATCAAAACAATGATCCAAGTTAAAATCTAGCATTACATGAAGCTTTAGGCTTGATTGAGTGTTGTTGAAAATTTTCACATTTCCAAGGCCTTCACATATGTTCAAATATATCTTCTCTAAGTTTTGTAAGACTTTCATGTGCTCTTGAAATGGTGTCATAATCAACCTCTCTAGGCGAATAGTCTTAAGCTGAGTGAGTGAAGATAACACTGGTAGACCATTCACAATGGCTCTCTTGCATCCATAATTGGATATTATGAGAACTTTTAGGTTTTTCATAGATCTCAAGAATGATGGAAGAGAGTATTCACTTGCAGAAAAGTGTAACACCAAAGCCTCTGCCTCGCAAAAATTCATCTCACACCATTGATTCTCCTCCATGAAACCTACATAAATAAACCACAAATGCAAAGTTAAATTAAAATTATAGGGTACTCGACACAAGTTATGAAATCATTACATACATTTTTGAATATCTTTTATATGGGCAAACAACACCTAGAAATTGGTATGCGATTAGTGCATGTATATCACATAGCGATAACCTGTTGGATTTCTAACTTATAGTCTTGATCCATGACTTATGCTATGCTGATCATACTTATAGGTTAGCATAAAACACAAGGACTAGAGAGAAGAAGTAGCAATTCCCAATAAAATAATTTTTCACTTTAATTTGAAGAAAAAAAGTGTGTACACTTCAAGGAAGCTAGTAAAAACACCTACCTGTGTGAATAGAAATTACTTGAGCATTAAATGTTTGATCCTTGAGCAACTCCCATTTTCTTGGAAAATTGTCCTCTTTTTTAGGCATAAGCAACCTCTTCCTATGAACCATACTATCTTGGGATGCCAAATATAGGGCCAAGTCTCGCATCACGTCATGTTGAGAAAAGTATAGCTCAGAGGCACTTTCATAATTGATTTCTTGACTTCTACTTGGCCCAATCACATAAAAAATAGAATATATAAGCCAAAGGAATCCATGATCATAGAAGTTGAGCACAACAAACAAAATAGAAGGAACTTACCGGAGACTGTTCATTAAATTCAATAGATTTCTACTTGCAAGTTCTAATAAGATGACAAAAGCATCTTTCCACTCCATCTTTCGCACATAAACCCAAATGTCCAATAATGCATCCACAGAGATTTTTCTATCCTCTGGAAATGACGCCAAGTCTAAGAAGCACTCTCGTACTTCCTGATCTAGGACATCAATACTAGTCTGCAACCATATAAGAAGTCCTTGTTTGTGATAATCTGATATTGGTTCCCCATTTAAAAGCTTGTTCTTTGCACTCTCCCACACCGGGCGAGGCTCACTACGTAAAGAGCTTCCGATCACCTTCAGAGCAAGTGGTAGGCCTTTACATTCTGATTTGACCTGTGAATCATGCATCGATAATAACAAGTGAAAATTCTATATGTGGATAACCAATCAAATCCATATTTTTGTTTTTGAAAGCACGAGTCCCTTTCCTAAGAAGTTTAAAGCTTATTCACAAGTTTTTTTTTATGGATTAAGAATATGAAATAGTATCATACTTTGTGGAAATAATGATTCTATTAAAATATATTGAGTATATGTCGAGCATCTCTTCTCTTCTATTCAAACATTGATTCCATCCTTTAAAGGAAGTAATCATTTTGGAATGGGATCCCATCAGAGGGATAATGATCATTGGAGTAATAACTTGTAATTAGGGATATTTATATTGGTGGTGCATATTGCAATCGCTAAACCCAACCAAACTCACACCAAACGCTTGACACAATGAAATGTTGAATATAAATAGTATTACATTACTATCAGAAATATACCTGCTTGACTAGATGTTCATCTGCAGTACTTGGAATTGATCTTTGTCCAAAAGCCCAAAAGCAAAAAAGGGACAAAGCATCAACATCATCCAATAGCGGCAATTCATAGAGTTGAGTAGAAGTTTCTCTAGGGATGGTATAACGATCTCGAGTTGTCACAAGGGTCTTATGTCCTTCTGCTTCAAATAACAATTTTTCCAAATTTGCCCTAGACCAAACATCATCCAACACCACCAAAGTTGGTTTGTCGATCCTTTGTAGCAACAACTGCAATTGTCTATGTGCTTCCTCCACATTTTGAAAATTAGGATTCTTCCTATGAGTAATTTTCTCCCACATAGTCTCTAAAATTCCTTTCAAATTTGGGGATTGTGATACAGTGAGGAAAATTATATTGTTTTGGAAAACCCCTGACATACATAAAGAGACAAGTGATTAGATAGAAACCCCATAATCTATTCAAGAATAAGTTTTTACGAAGTTTCATTAAAAAACACTCAAGAACTTGACATCTACAATTTAGATTGTAATTTCTACATTTCCAATATCCATACTAACCATACATTATAAAGATGAGTGTGGAAACCAAATTGAGTACCATTAAGATCCAATTTTCCTAACCTTAAACTTGTTATCATGTAACCCTATGTTGTTAGGGCTCCATTATTTTATGCTCCCTGGCACTAGTGTATTGACGAACGACAAAAAGTAAGCATGTCACTTTGAACTTATCAACACCTTACACCTTACTTATGTTGGCCCTACAAATCCCTTTAACAAGTCTTATACCTATAATTACTAAAATCTCGATAGTGACAAACATCCATTATAAAAAACAAATACATATTATTTGGGATGCCTAAGTTTCCATTCAATTAAGGCTCCTTGCCTAGGTCATATTATGGAGGGTGTTTTCAACTACAAAAGGAGAGGATGCCAACTTTACTAATACACTATCCTCGCTACCACAAATATTTTTAGCCCTTTCTTATGGGACAACTTTACCAACACACTATCCTTGCAGATCCTACATACTATCATAATTGTGATGGTCGCTTTGTACTTTGTGGCCAAAAAGTAATCTATAAAAAAATATATATGCAACTCCTTGAGAGTAAGTTTTTAAAATAAAAAATATAATAATAATTAACTTTAACGTAAAAAAAAAAAAGCAATTTCTTGCTTAACCAAAAAGCAATGAAAGTGCTTTTCATAATGAACTCCTTGAGAGTAAGTTTTTAAAATAAAAAATGATAATAATAATTAACTTTAACGTGAAAAAGAAAGCAATTTCTTGCTTAACCAAAAAGCAATGAGAGTGCTTTTCATAATGAAAAAAGAAATGATTAAATGGAAACCCAGTTACCTTTAATTTCTTGGTCGTTGCAAAGGGCCAATGCCATAGTTGTTTTGCCAACCCCTCCCATACCGTGCACCCCAACAACGGACACGTCTCTCTGGAGCAGAATCCTCTTCAAATTCCAAATATTTTTGTCCAAACCCACACCAAAATCAGATTTTACAGACCCATCATAACTAC
>ML779511.1:935242-955541 GCA_009831015.1 Picea engelmannii | reverse complement strand
ATGTCAACTATCTAGCCAATCCAAGTTGAATTGTTCTTGTACCACATTAACTTGAAGATCTATGATGGCAAAGCTCTTGACATGCATCCATTGCATCCCAATATTCTCATCACATGTAACATGCTTCAAAGATATCAATCCTCCAATTGATTTAGGCAACTTTCTCAACCGAGAACACTCTCTCATGTCAAGCTCCTTGAGTTTCATTAGTTTTCCTATTTCCTCGGGTAGTTCTTTTAAGTACCCACACAATGAAATATCAAGGTATTCCAACTTCCCAAGTTTTCCAATAGATGATGGAAGCTCTTTCAGTCCTAGACATGCGGATAACCTTAACATTCTTAAATATTTGAGCTTTTCCAAGTCATTAGGCAACTTTTGAAGAAGGTGACAGTTAGTGATAGACAACCTTTGAAGTGAAGTCATGTCACAAATTCCAGAGGGAAACTCCTCTAAATCAAAACAATGATCCAAGTTAAAATCTAGCATTACATGAAGCTTTAGGCTTGATTGAGTGTTGTTGAAAATTTTCACATTTCCAAGGCCTTCACATATGTTCAAATATATCTTCTCTAAGTTTTGTAAGACTTTCATGTGCTCTTGAAATGGTGTCATAATCAACCTCTCTAGGCGAATAGTCTTAAGCTGAGTGAGTGAAGATAACACTGGTAGACCATTCACAATGGCTCTCTTGCATCCATAATTGGATATTATGAGAACTTTTAGGTTTTTCATAGATCTCAAGAATGATGGAAGAGAGTATTCACTTGCAGAAAAGTGTAACACCAAAGCCTCTGCCTCGCAAAAATTCATCTCACACCATTGATTCTCCTCCATGAAACCTACATAAATAAACCACAAATGCAAAGTTAAATTAAAATTATAGGGTACTCGACACAAGTTATGAAATCATTACATACATTTTTGAATATCTTTTATATGGGCAAACAACACCTAGAAATTGGTATGCGATTAGTGCATGTATATCACATAGCGATAACCTGTTGGATTTCTAACTTATAGTCTTGATCCATGACTTATGCTATGCTGATCATACTTATAGGTTAGCATAAAACACAAGGACTAGAGAGAAGAAGTAGCAATTCCCAATAAAATAATTTTTCACTTTAATTTGAAGAAAAAAAGTGTGTACACTTCAAGGAAGCTAGTAAAAACACCTACCTGTGTGAATAGAAATTACTTGAGCATTAAATGTTTGATCCTTGAGCAACTCCCATTTTCTTGGAAAATTGTCCTCTTTTTTAGGCATAAGCAACCTCTTCCTATGAACCATACTATCTTGGGATGCCAAATATAGGGCCAAGTCTCGCATCACGTCATGTTGAGAAAAGTATAGCTCAGAGGCACTTTCATAATTGATTTCTTGACTTCTACTTGGCCCAATCACATAAAAAATAGAATATATAAGCCAAAGGAATCCATGATCATAGAAGTTGAGCACAACAAACAAAATAGAAGGAACTTACCGGAGACTGTTCATTAAATTCAATAGATTTCTACTTGCAAGTTCTAATAAGATGACAAAAGCATCTTTCCACTCCATCTTTCGCACATAAACCCAAATGTCCAATAATGCATCCACAGAGATTTTTCTATCCTCTGGAAATGACGCCAAGTCTAAGAAGCACTCTCGTACTTCCTGATCTAGGACATCAATACTAGTCTGCAACCATATAAGAAGTCCTTGTTTGTGATAATCTGATATTGGTTCCCCATTTAAAAGCTTGTTCTTTGCACTCTCCCACACCGGGCGAGGCTCACTACGTAAAGAGCTTCCGATCACCTTCAGAGCAAGTGGTAGGCCTTTACATTCTGATTTGACCTGTGAATCATGCATCGATAATAACAAGTGAAAATTCTATATGTGGATAACCAATCAAATCCATATTTTTGTTTTTGAAAGCACGAGTCCCTTTCCTAAGAAGTTTAAAGCTTATTCACAAGTTTTTTTTTATGGATTAAGAATATGAAATAGTATCATACTTTGTGGAAATAATGATTCTATTAAAATATATTGAGTATATGTCGAGCATCTCTTCTCTTCTATTCAAACATTGATTCCATCCTTTAAAGGAAGTAATCATTTTGGAATGGGATCCCATCAGAGGGATAATGATCATTGGAGTAATAACTTGTAATTAGGGATATTTATATTGGTGGTGCATATTGCAATCGCTAAACCCAACCAAACTCACACCAAACGCTTGACACAATGAAATGTTGAATATAAATAGTATTACATTACTATCAGAAATATACCTGCTTGACTAGATGTTCATCTGCAGTACTTGGAATTGATCTTTGTCCAAAAGCCCAAAAGCAAAAAAGGGACAAAGCATCAACATCATCCAATAGCGGCAATTCATAGAGTTGAGTAGAAGTTTCTCTAGGGATGGTATAACGATCTCGAGTTGTCACAAGGGTCTTATGTCCTTCTGCTTCAAATAACAATTTTTCCAAATTTGCCCTAGACCAAACATCATCCAACACCACCAAAGTTGGTTTGTCGATCCTTTGTAGCAACAACTGCAATTGTCTATGTGCTTCCTCCACATTTTGAAAATTAGGATTCTTCCTATGAGTAATTTTCTCCCACATAGTCTCTAAAATTCCTTTCAAATTTGGGGATTGTGATACAGTGAGGAAAATTATATTGTTTTGGAAAACCCCTGACATACATAAAGAGACAAGTGATTAGATAGAAACCCCATAATCTATTCAAGAATAAGTTTTTACGAAGTTTCATTAAAAAACACTCAAGAACTTGACATCTACAATTTAGATTGTAATTTCTACATTTCCAATATCCATACTAACCATACATTATAAAGATGAGTGTGGAAACCAAATTGAGTACCATTAAGATCCAATTTTCCTAACCTTAAACTTGTTATCATGTAACCCTATGTTGTTAGGGCTCCATTATTTTATGCTCCCTGGCACTAGTGTATTGACGAACGACAAAAAGTAAGCATGTCACTTTGAACTTATCAACACCTTACACCTTACTTATGTTGGCCCTACAAATCCCTTTAACAAGTCTTATACCTATAATTACTAAAATCTCGATAGTGACAAACATCCATTATAAAAAACAAATACATATTATTTGGGATGCCTAAGTTTCCATTCAATTAAGGCTCCTTGCCTAGGTCATATTATGGAGGGTGTTTTCAACTACAAAAGGAGAGGATGCCAACTTTACTAATACACTATCCTCGCTACCACAAATATTTTTAGCCCTTTCTTATGGGACAACTTTACCAACACACTATCCTTGCAGATCCTACATACTATCATAATTGTGATGGTCGCTTTGTACTTTGTGGCCAAAAAGTAATCTATAAAAAAATATATATGCAACTCCTTGAGAGTAAGTTTTTAAAATAAAAAATATAATAATAATTAACTTTAACGTAAAAAAAAAAAAGCAATTTCTTGCTTAACCAAAAAGCAATGAAAGTGCTTTTCATAATGAACTCCTTGAGAGTAAGTTTTTAAAATAAAAAATGATAATAATAATTAACTTTAACGTGAAAAAGAAAGCAATTTCTTGCTTAACCAAAAAGCAATGAGAGTGCTTTTCATAATGAAAAAAGAAATGATTAAATGGAAACCCAGTTACCTTTAATTTCTTGGTCGTTGCAAAGGGCCAATGCCATAGTTGTTTTGCCAACCCCTCCCATACCGTGCACCCCAACAACGGACACGTCTCTCTGGAGCAGAATCCTCTTCAAATTCCAAATATTTTTGTCCAAACCCACACCAAAATCAGATTTTACAGACCCATCATAACTACAAGGAGCCTCATCTAAAGCTCCCTCAAACATATCATCTGCACCCATTTGTTGAAGTATCATGGCATTCTCGCGGGGATCATTGGTCAACTTCGAGATTGTTTCGTTCAACTTGCTCTCATCCATTGACGGCAAATGGCAAAGATTGCCAAGACTCTTCAGCTCTGTAATGAGAGTCTTCACATCAAGGAACATGCTTGCAGGCATCTGATAACGAAGGAAGTCAGAGATCTCCTTCTCGAGCTGGAGAATTTGAGAGCCATATCTAACGATATGAAAAATATTAAAAGGGCTGCTCTTCTCACACTTTTTCACCAATTCAACGCCCTTCATAAGAATGGCCAAGAAGTACTCGTAGAGGGGATTTTGCTCATTTTGAGGCTTTACTGACTCCAATAAACACGTCTGCTGAACTGTTTGAATAAGGCCTGTGAGCAGCGCATCTAATCTACTGCATGAGTTCTTGCAATTAAATCTATCCATCCTATTCTCTTCTTCAGGGGCTAGTGGGCAGAAAAAACAATTCTACGCAATGTCTCCAAAAACACAGAAAAGACAATTCTACTCAATGTCTCCTACAACAAATATTTATATAGAATTGGTCCCTTCAATATAACTAGTTGGTCTTTACCAGAATATCTAGTTTTCTCCCTTCCATTCAACATAAACATGTAATAGAGAAGAGAAGGCAGTGGAACTTTTATAGCCGTGTAAAGTTGTAAACAAACCATTTCAAGGCACTGGCACTTAAAACGAAATTTCTCTGATCTTAAACAAATCGGAAAAGAATTATCAATCGTAGAAAATCAAACGAGACTTCACAATCGTAGAAAATGCTATATACTTTCGGGTGTTTTTAAATTCTAGATTGATTGAAAGATACGCTAAACCTAGACCTTGATTGAAAGATACGCTAAACCTAAACCTAAATTCTAGCCGTATTTAAACCTTCACGTAAGTTACACGGTTGTTGAACGGTGAGAGTATTTGGAACCAAATAGAAAACAAGAAGAGTGCGAATGAACAGAAGTCAGAGAGATTGTTGAACAGTCGCGGAGAATATCTAGAGAGAAATGGAGAAGATGAGGAGTATTAATAAATGCAGATTTTTGCAGTATCTATAATGGAGATATATAGATCGATTTTATGAAACTTTACCTAAAACTGTACGTTTGTTAAGAAAAGAAGTTACAACTTGCTTAACATGTACACTGAATACTAGAAACAGTAAATGAATAAACTATCAATGGTTATATGAAATGAGAAAAAATTATAATGGCCTGAAATGGCTTTGCCAATGACCCTGAGGAGAGTCCTCGGTTTTCACCGAAATTTCGTTTCTCGAACTTTTGAGGGTATACGCATTATCGTTGCTTTTTGTAATGGAACTTCGTTGCAGATTCAACTAGAGAAAGATGATTCACGCGTGGCGTGTAAAGTTTGTTCTATCTTATCACAGAGAAGAAGAGACGACGATGCCAATTCAAAGTATAAGTTCTATATTCAAAGTAGGGAATATATAGAAGGCGTGAAAGATCATAAATTCTATATTCAAAGTAAGGGAATATAAAGAAGGCATGAAAGATCGCACGTATAAACATAATATGAAAATAGGTCATATTTTAATGTAAAATGGTGAGAATGAATATATATATATATATATTATAGAAAAGATGTAGTGGAGAAAATGTGAGAGGAGGGTTTTTGTCTAGGAGGTTCATCTCCATTCATTGGAGGCTTAGGATTGATTGTAGGATTGGCTGCAATGGATTCCCATCTATCATTGCTCTGCTCGGGGTTCATTAGAATGCTCTAGTTCATATATGACCAAAAAGATAGTCAAAAACTTATCAAACCGAAGGATTTCGGGAGTCCTAGTTGGGGACCAACTCCTTCACCTTTCTCGATGCTCTTTGACTACTTAGCTTGCCCTATGATGAGGTTGATGATCCTCTGTAGTTGTGGATTATACTGAATGAGCCAAATTGTGCCCTTCAAGAGCCACCCTACTCATGGTACATGTTGCACTTGTCTAGTCTAGTCCATAAGCTCACGCAAATACACCACTTTAGTTTCTACCTTGTGTGTTTGCACCTAGATATGTAAACAGAGATGGACATGGATTAGGGATCCATCATGTTAGGTAAACTTGGTATTGCCTTATTCATTTGTAAAAATACATCATTCATTGATTTTCAAAGATGATATAAAATATCTATTACATCCTACTACCATGATGTATTAAATTCCATAGCCCATGGGAGAGAATACCCTCAGAGCGATAATTTCCAAGGAATGCTTGAAGGGAGTAGTTGGTGCCAAAGATTAAAGGCCCACTCTCAAGCAAACTAGGCATATTTACAATACCATATAAGGTGTTTGAGGGTTTCATTTTTCCTAGACAGAGAGCACTTGCACTAGGGGACCCCTAAGTATTTTAGGTGTTGACCAACATGGAAGTCACCTTGGATTAAAGACCAAGAAAAACATTTTTTTGAGGTTCTAGGTACATCTTCGAGATGGATTTCAACTAGTATAACCTATGTTTTTTTCTTTGACTTAATTCTCTAAACTTTGTTCAATTTGGCATCCATCTCAAGGCTAGCAGATAACCAATTATATATGTTGACCGACTTGAATTTCTTGAAACACTTCCTTTGACTCCACCATTAGTGCTTCAACCAATTATGCATCCCTCACACACTGAGTTTCAAAAATAGATTGTTTTGTATTAGGTCTTGAACTCTTTTTAGTATTATTCTATATGGGATGCTCATATTGAATTTTGTTTTTAATGTATCCTAAGTCTTTCGATTTCTAAACTAGTGTTGTAGTGATGCTTATGGAATTGGATTCCCTTTTAAAAAAATATTTTGGTCAAGAACTAGGTAACCTCACTCAAACACTCTCCATCTTGCACGACCAATAACAACACAAATATTGTGTTCATTGAAAGAGAGCCCCAATTTAAGAGAATCACTTTTCAAATCAATTTGTGTTTGATAGCCTCCCAAGACCACCACATGCTCTTTTCTACAAAGGTCCCCTATATCTTAATAGGGGTAGTGGTGATCATGGGACTTTGCAAATTCAAGTTTCTCCAAACCTTGTGTCCATATGGAACTCCAAAAAATATCCAAATTCTATGGATGAATCTCTAGGATTTGACCCTTGATGGCACTAATGACCAATTTTCCACATAAATCTTGAGCTTGGGTTCTAGTGGCATTAATTCTCATATGGTGCAGAGAGAATCCACCCCCTTCCCTTTAGATTACATATGTAGTGGATATTCAATTCTCACGCACAAGATGGGGAACAAAGTTGCTCCAAAATTGCTTCTGCATAACATAAACATAGATAGTTATCCTCATCGATCCATCTAAAACTGCTAGGGTTGCACATTGGGCACTGTCCTCTCTTCTCTTGCAGCAACAAAACACAAATTTTCACTGAACATCTACACATATTCTCTAATCTGCAATCAAGGGTTAGTTCTCAACCTAAGGGATCATCCTCCCTCCTACGCAAACTTCTCACATCTCGTTGACCCTCTTTCTTTCTCTCAGAAACCTCTATGCTCATACAACAATAGCGCTCAAACTCATTGGCATTATTTAATGAGATCTCAACAACAATATTCTACAACAATGAAAATACACTAGCTTCACACAACATATTAACACCATCATGTGTGCCCATCTACATAAATCATCAATCCAAGGCATGGTCGTCCTTCCAAAGACCATTGCTCACCTGCAGGTGATCACCAATCCAAGCATGGACTACTCATACACCCGCACCCACCTACAATTAGTCCCAATCGAACCATTCTCCACAAAAATGGACATAATTCACAGATTTATTATAATTCAGGGAAAGGAAACATAATATACAACAGTACATACAAAGTAAAACATGACCATGTAAACTCACAACTCATTCACACATAGACATGAGGATTTAATCCAGAAACCTGATTCATTTATTCATTGATAATGAAATACAATACATCGACTCCAAGGCCGCATATGTGAGCTTACAAAACTAGTTGGATTGTCAATCTGAAGGCCATGGAAATTGCAACCACTCCTCTTCCTTCCTTGTGAGATATCCTTCTCCCTCTTGCATGATATCCTCTATAAGCTATCTTTCCCAGCTACTTGATGTTGTGTTTATGCACCTTCAGAAGATATTTTTCTTCAGCTTCCCACGAGTTCCTCATGCTCATACATCTTCCTCTTTCTGCTTGCAGCGCTTCACATTCCCCTCAAGCTATTTTCATGAGCACATGGTCAATATTCCCTTGACTCCACATCTCCTCTCATGCCTTTATACTTTTTCCATGCTACATCAAAACATCAACCCTAAACACATGTCCATTTCTCAGCAAGACATCCATCCTACTCCACTACCATAACATGTGATCTATTTCGTTCTAAAACAATATTCCCATAGCTATCCTACAATAACTTCCCACATCTCTCCCACAATAGCTTCCCACATCGATTTCTTGTACCAATGCTCCCATTATACTACATTGCCACAATCTGCAACATCATTATGATCTACAACAATGTTGTTGTTTTATATAGCCTATCATGTTCCTGTAGCACTATTACTATCCCAAAACACTGTCATTATCCCACAACATTGTTATTGTCTCGCAACACTATCATTATCCCACAACATTTCCATTGTTTCACAACACTTCCACAACATATCTTATGCAACAAGATTTTGTATCTTGTCTTTACCTAGCCATCCCCATAATGAATTTGATACTCCTGCATCAAACTCCCTAGGTTTAAGAAAACAAGCCCCGTCATGCTTATGAGGTAAACCATTAACATCTCCAGTTTCCCAATGCAACTTTCATCATGGTTGCATTCACCAACTCTACATCCTCCATTGTTGTACATTCAACTCTACAAGGAATACAAGACATCTTCTTCCACGACATTTTCTTTCAACTCATTGCTACACATCCATATACAACAACACAACAATACTCTTATCAATGGAAATTGAGAGTTTCCATCTCATTTTTGTTGCCACTCACCTCCTGGAACTGCTTTCAGGCGTCCTATATGGTATCATTTAGCGTGGAATAACCTTCATTTTCATTTATCATTGCCTCATTAAATCACCCACTTATTATTAAATTAGCTATCTTATTAATGAATTGGATCATAGGTATTACATATTATATTTTGGTTATTTTTCTATAATTGTGTCAAAAGTTTGTTTGGTTTTTTGTCTTCCAATTATAAATAATGTGCTAAAGATATTGTGTGAGTGCAAGGTATCTTTTATAAACCATTTAAATAAGTCCCAGTGTTGATATGGTTGAGGAGAAGAGTATTTTGGACAGGGTTCTGAAGCATATGCGAACAACCATAACTTCAATGGATCTTTTGGGTGTTATCGACATTCCAAACAATTTCTAGAGTATGGTTAAATCTCTAAAATCAGAGCAACCAAATACTAGTTTAACGAAGATTTTGGAGCAGTTGTCTACCTGTTTAGCGAGGATTTTGGGTACAAGTGAGGACACATGCAAGAGGAATCTTGATTTTTATTTGTTGTTCTAGGATCCTGGCAATACGAGCAGAATGTGGACATGTTATTTTGGTTATACAGGGTCAGAATTCATCCCCATAATGAAGAATGAATGATGGATCAAACCCCTCTTTCTAACCAATGAAATATGGCACAGAGGAGCAAGTTTTATTACAACTGTTAGTGTTTTTCATTTGTTACTTTTTTTTCTAAATGGGGCTTAACACATATTTATATATTGTATGAGATTTGGCTTCAAAGGGAGCGATCTGAAAGTATTGATGTTGTGATTGAGACAAAATCTGTACAAAATCATTTTCCTTTTCATTAAAGAAGAGCTAATTCATTTTAGAACGTGTCCGAAGACTGTAGCATTGTGTTTTGAGAGTTTGTGAGGTATCTAGCACTCGGAGAAAGGGCCCACTCCAAAGGTACCACGCTGCCCAATATTTCTGAGTTTATAAGCCCACTCCAAAGGTACCACGCTGCCCAATATTTCAGAGTTTATAAGCCCACTCCAAAGGTACCACGTTGCCCAGTATTTCTGAGTTTATAAATTGTGTTCTTATGTTCATTATTGTGTTGTAAGTATATGATTATTATCAAGTTAAAGATTTATGGTTTTCATTTATAGTTTGCATTTCTTTTATATACTCTATTTTGAGTTAGATAATCTCTAAAAGTTGTGTTTATTTTATAACTCGATGTAAACGAGGTTTCCTTTCTATTTATATGATGAATGTTAATAAATTGAGACCTAATCACACAGCTGGATGAGATACATGTTGCTTATGTATTTCAAATCCATTTGGTAGCCATATATTGGGCTCAAGATTAAGTTAAACGATTATGTTTTCCTAGCTTAAAATAAACCTATATAGAAACACTTTCATTTTTGGTGTCGTTGTAGGGTGTTGTTGTGGTGAACCAGCTTGGTTCACCATAGTGGTAACACTTATAAAGTGAAAAGGGTTATAAATAATTTAAGTTTCATGGTTCAATTAAAAGGGAATATATTATTTTATGTATATCAAAGTTATAAAAAGGTTATTCAAGGAACCTTTATTTTATTAAAAAAAGACATTGAAGAATTAATTAAGAAAAGGGTTAACAACATTTGTCTATAAAATATTCAAGTGCCTTATAAGTGGATTAAGAGAATATATATAAAGTTTTTCTATAAAAAAAATTAAAGGTACATTAAAAGGAGATTAGAAAAGATTCAAGTGAATAAAAAGAAAATATTTTTAAGGGTATTACTTTAGCTAGGGTGTTATCATAAAATATTGATGAAAGACAAATAAAATGATGAAAGGAAGATTCACTTATGAAGGTTATCCAATCGTATGTTACAATTTTTCTACATTAAAAGGGAGTATGCAAGGAAGAGAGGTTAACATAATTATCAACTTAGACTATAATGAAAATTACATTAGTATTGATTTGGCAAATCAATTATTAATTCCAAAGCAGAATATAATTGAAAAGAAGGATATTTTTCAAATTAAGGAGTTACAAGTGACGATTGATGAATATAAATATATATCTCAATTCTATGTGGCAAGTATGTATCAAAAAGAAGTTGACATCGTCATTGGGTTACCCTGGTTTAAAAGTCTAGGTACCTTCATATTAAACATGGAGAAAAAGTTTGTGACATTCCCCTATAAGGAGACGATGATAACATTACAAGACACTACCATGGAGCCAGATTTCGTAAAACCAGAAGACTTTAACGATATCTTAGAAATAATATGTCAAGAAAATGAAAAAGCAATGCAAAGGATGAAAAAAGAATTTGTCGAAGTTATTGCGGAAAAAAACGAAGAAATTTATCTCTTAAAAGACCACCGTAAAAAATTACTTACACAAATCAAGAAGTCAAGAAAAAAAACAATATGATTCAAAGTTGGAACAAGAAAAGGAGGATCTCGAAAAGGAATTGAAGAAGAACCTCTCAGAGAAAGAAGAAGAAAATTCACATTTGAAGAACCTTAATCAGGAGCTACTAGAACAAATCCAAAAGTTGAAAGAATAGCATCTTGAAAATCTAGACATTAAAGATATCAACAAATCAGGTAATGAATAAAATACTTCTCAAGAAGCTGGAAAATCAACAAAAAAAAAGATAACATCGAATGTCGAAGTACAAACGATGGAAGCTCCAAATATACTTACTAATCAAAATTCATCCATTAATAAAATCATATATCGAAGTTAAAAGAAGAAAATGTTGCAAGTATGATAAGAGAAAGTAATGTTATAAGAAATCCCTATCGACATCCAAATCATAAGAGAAAATATATTAACCAGTCAAAATATCAATATTATTCAAGACGAGAACCCTATAAACACCCATTTTTGAAGAAGATCGAATTAGGGTGGGCCGACTCTTTTACAATTCGACATTACGGCTCAATAATTAGAAGATCCCATCGACTCAAGTCCTCAACAATCACTAGTTCAAGAATGAAGAATCATGACAAAATATTACAAGCTAGAGCAAGAGATAAGTCTTCCATAAGTATGCTTTGAGGACAAAGTTTTTTTAAGGGAAAGACAATGTTATGAACATAAAAATACATATAGATAGGTAATAATTAATAATATAAATAACTAATAATTAATACTTAATTCTGAAGAGACATGACATATGAAAGGTCATGTCTCTTATGAAAGGGCACCCCTGTGTGGGTATATGTATAGAAACCCTCATCCTCATTGTAATGCCATCTTATTCTTATTCTTATACAATTATTATTAAATATATTTACTATCCTTAAATGGATTATTGCATATTGTCCTATTTATATTGGATATTTACATAGTGAACCCGCTTGGTTCACCACATAAGGGAGGCACTAAAGGATATGGGCTAGTTGTTTTATACTAGGTATAATGAGGAAAACATCTAGGCTAGTAAATTTCCTTTTAGGTACCTTATAATTAGGCTACCTTAGGATGCATGAATCGTGGAGCTAGGAATCCTCGTGGTCATGGTGCAGTAGGAGCCGCCCACTACATTAACACCCAGGTAGGAAAATTAGAAGGACAAGGAAACCCTCAAGGTGTTTCTAGACCCCAAATTAGAATCCCCATTCAGAAAATAACATATACCATCCCTGACAACCCCTCTAGAGTGAAGTCTACATCTAACACATTTATAGGCTCCCCCACTTATGAATCCTTAAAATCGGAATATCAAGGCTTACCTAATAATCATATTGAGGAACCTAATCACTTTGTTGAATCAAACGAATCCTTGGTATTCTAGGAAACTAAGTTTCTTGGCATGGGAGAAGAAGTAAAAGCACTGAAACAAAAAGAACCAGTCAATTTTGAGTTTCTTATTCAGGATTCAGATGGGACAACCCAAATGAAAAATAATCTAACTTCTTCCTTGCCTAATTTTCATGGTTTGGCTAGTGAGGATCCATACACTTTTCTCTTATAATTAGGTGTCCTTTGTCAAAGTTATTATTATTCCTTGGATTCCCAAAATTTAAAACTATTCCCAATCACTCTAAAGGAGGCAACACTTCACTAGTTCATGGGGCTTGGGGGAAAATCTATTAGAACCCGGGAGGAGATGAGAAATAAATTTTTAAAGAAATACCAGGATTACTGTAAGGTGAGAGACATCGGGGAGGAAATTTTCAAAATGGCACAAAGGGATGAGAAAATCGTATAGGACTATGTTGAGAGATTCCAGTATAATTTGCATAGGACCAAAAACAATGCACTAGATATTGAAACTCTATGCATAATTTTCCTTTGGGGAATTAGGGATTATAGCATACACATGTTAAATATAATGGGGGATGAAGAAATATCCCAATTCACATATTATGAAATATGTGAATTATGTAGGCATTATTCGCGAGGCATTACCAAATCTGGGAGAGGTCTTAGAGACATAGTCTCAAAAGTCACCAAGTCATCTAATGGATGGGGGATGACTAAAGCTGAAATATGAAACATGTTAGACAATTTCAAAAATAGCATTCTTATCTCACTTGGTTCCCATTTGGACAACCTTCAAGCTAAGAAAAGGAAGGAATAGGTTGATCTAGCACTATCCATTTTCTTCTCTAGATGTCGGAAGAAGCATCCCTTATGGGAATGTCCTCTGGATAGCATAGAAGTATGTGTAATTTTTTAAAAACACCATATTACAAATAATTATCCCTCCTTACCTAAGCTTAAGGTAGTATACTAAGGGCCTAATGAGTAAACCAAGATTTTTTTTTTTTGTATCTGTTGAGGGGTCCTAAAACCCTTTAACTCAACAGTAGGAACCAAACCCGCCACCGAGACCCAATTAGACTCTGCAACGTTTAATGGTGGAATGGTTCTCCAGATCTTGCGATTCGACTAATTAATCGATGGGATTTACGTAGTGATTGACATGATGTCTTCTTGTAAAAGCTCCTCCTTCAGTTCAAACGTTCTCTTTTTGTATTTTCTCTTATAGGTGGGACCGATACAAGATAAATGCTGGTATAAACCAGCTGGGTAACAAAGGCGGAAGGACTTAACTACTGAAGAAGGATAAGCTCGGGATAATCCTCATACTCAAGCATGCATACAATGATTCTTACACCTACAACAAGCCTAGTACTAATACATTAACCTATTGGTGTTCCAATTATCGTCTGAGATACGATTATTAGAAGAATATATATATGAAATAAATGATGGCAAGAAAAAATAGGTTCCTTAACTCTAATCATCAATCACATATTAACACAACGATTTACTCTTCATCATTAGAGATAATAACTATATAAATATTGAATTAGATAACTTATCAACATATTCAGCGGCTCTTACTCATTACAACATCCGTTCATGAGATAAAATAAAAAATAATTCTTCTTCAAATCCAATCACACACGCTCTTGATGAAAAAAAAAAAACTTTGTCTCTGGTCCTAAACAAGACTTCTCAATTAAGGTAGCTCTGAAATAGTTCTTTACAATCCAAAAATGAGGGTCTTCTCCAAAACCATCGACCTTTGCTAACCGGTCGATCCTCCTATTTATAACATATTATTAACTCAAAATAACTATCAAAAGTGCAAGCTAAGTAAAACAAAACATCGCCACATGGTGCTTTCATCGCTCAGTATTCTAAGAGTCATCAAATGGTTTCACTTGAGTGGATGACTCTTCTCGTACTCCGACCATTGAACGAAGACATCCTCACATGTGTTGGCATACATGAATCTGTGTTGGTCCATTGGGGTCGAAAGGATCTCCTTTATATCTACTTCCCGTGCCCAATATTTGACTATTCTAGTACTTAACTACTTCAACATGGTCTGAGCCTTGATCAGGTGTTCCATGAATTGCTACACTTGACCTGGCGCCATGTTTGCCACCTTTGCTATCTAAGGAGCCCACGATGAGTCTTGTTCGTCATGTAATTTGAATATGTCATGCAAGTCGACAAAGTCATTGGGTGTGCCGAATTCTGGGAGACTGATGTCTCTCATCGCCTGGTTGATCTTGGTCCAAATCTTTTCTCACTTGGACCATTTCTCTTGGATTTCTTGATGAGGTTCTTGGGCCATTTTCACCCAATATTCGACTGACTTATTTATGCAATCGATGTTGCTATCCCTTAGTACCCGAATGTCATGCTCTTCGACGTGTTGACCCTGTTGAACGGCGCTGATGTAATCGATCCTTTACAATGATTGGTATGCTTTCTCATACCATATTTCCATATCTTTGCACATCATCATTTCCATGAGGATGTCTTCTTGAAAATCTACTATTCCTGTAGTGAAAAGGCGACACTCATTTGTGAATTTACTGTAGGCGTCTTGGAATTCGCTTCTCAAGAACACCGTGGCTTATGTGGAGTCTTGATAATATTTTTCCAAATGGCGTAGATGTTCCAAATTATTCAGCGCAGTGGCCAACTCCTCTTCATCCCTTTTTTCTCTATCCAGGGTGGCATCTGTGATTTCCATCCCTGCGCTGATAAGATCGGATGTCTTGGCATGCTCTGTGCTAATCAAGTTTTACTCTGTGGTGATGAGGATGGAGCGATCCATAGTAAGTCTCCTCTTCTTGGTGGTTCTCTTCATGATGGCTTTCCTCTTCTGGTCATAGGATATGGATTGTATATCAACAACCTCATCCAAGGGTTCGGGGATTTGTTGATCTCCCCAGGTAAGCATATTTCCCAGGCTCCTGACAGTGTATATATGTTCAAGACTGGGTTCTTGAACCACTTCCGTGTGTTCTGAAGGTCCAAACTCTAGTTGTTGCTCATCGGAAGGTAAAGTACTGGCTGAAATTGAAGCATTAGGGGAAGGCTTGGTACTTACTTAATAATCGATTGTTGAGATGTTGATTCCCTACTGTGGTACTTCTTCTTCTTGTTCACCCGAACCTAGCTCGTCCTTCGAGCTATCCACTTGGGTCTCTGGTACATTGAGTAGCTCAGTCTCTAAGATACTTTTGACCTCCTGGGCATTCTATGGAAGGCCATGAATTTGAGCATCGGGAGATGGGGAAGACACCTTCTTGGGTTCCTTTTCCTCTGTGATCTGCACCAGAGTCATCAAGGATACCTCCAAACTCTCCTCGTCATCATAGATTGTTATTAAGTCATGGAGGGAGATTGGTGCAATTACTCTACCATATGTCCTTGCTATCTCTGGCTGAGTTGAAACATCCCATGGTGATCCGACTTGTGGCATTGTAACTTTGGGGTTATCTAACTCGATGATTTCTTTAATTTGTATTATCTCTGGGCCACTTGGACCTACCAGAATCTCAACTAGGTTTTCGGTAGGGACCCTTGTCATTTCCACTAGGTATGGGTCATTCTGTAGCTGATCAATTACTCGTTGCACCTATTCCATTAGGATCAAACCCCTTTCCTGTGCCTCTGGTGTCATAGTCAGTCCTCTGTTCTACACCTCTGTGGCCTCTGCCACTCTGATTTATTCCCTGGCTTTGAGGGCCTCTTGAGCTAACTTCTCTATAGTTGTCGCATGTTCATCCATGCTCTTCATCCATGCTCATGGCCTTAAACCTAGTCATTTTTCAGGTTGACCATCCTTTGCACCACCTCGTCCCAGTCCTAGGCATTCTCTGTAAAGACTTCGTCTTCGAACTTGTCATGAGCATATGACCAGTAGGATGACACCTGTGAAGCATGTTGTAGGACCAGGCCCTTTGGATTGTGCTTGCAGAATTTTCCTGTTGAGAATTTGAATTCGAGTTGGCTCAACCCTTCTTGTTTAGCTTGAGCGGTTTCCTTTACCAAGTAGAACCCTACATGGAAACCATAGGGTATGAAAGCCCGTTTCTTGTCCTTGACTAGGGTGGCGTTGTATCCCTGCAATATGGTTTGATAACATATTTATCCTACTACAAGTTGGTCTGGGACATGAGATGGTAGGAGATGTGGTGCTCTGGTGGACTTGAACACCCTAATGTAGGTGGTGCACTCATCCAAATAACAATGACATACCTTGTATATCATATTTTTGGATGTTGCTGATAGCCTTGGGAATTCATTCTTCAAAAGAATAAAATAAATTCGGGCGATGAATTCATCGCAAATGAGGGAGTAGGATTTCTTATACCTGTTTTCCCATAACACATTGAAATAGACGTGGACCGGGAGATATACAACATGGAATCTTGGATTCATGATGGTGAAGACGTTTCTGGTGCACATGACATCAAGCAAGTATGAATCCATGTAAAACGTTGGTGCTTCCCCTTCCTTTGGTGCCTGGGCCTGCTGCACATAGATGCTCAGTTGCTTGGAGATTATTGCTCCCTAGTTGAATTTGCACCTGACGATCACAATTGTGTATTCCAAAGGAATCCATGCCTCTGAAAACATAGAGAAATATTTCTCTCCGTACAGTTGACAGATGAGAGCCATCAAATAAAATTATGGCTCCCTTAAGTTAGTTGTCCCATACTAGCCAGTGCTCCGGTTGGTAAAATTCTTGTCCTCCCTCCACCATGAGGCCATTACCCAGCTGGTGTCATGGTGTTCATAGAAATTCACAATGAAGTCTGTGTTTAGCCGCTCCTCTGGGTCTTTGAGTTTGTAATACTTTTGAACTTCTACCGGGAGGAAAGATCTAACACACTCGTCGTTGTCATCATTGATTAAACACTTTTGTGTGTCTGTGCAGTTGAAGAGACACTTCAGGACTTTTATGCCAAGGAAAATGGGGGTTTTGATTGCCATCATATGCATATACGACCGTCGGATGTTCAGGAACACCTGGTAATCGGGCGCCCTTACGTTTGGATCATTGTGTGGGACATATTCTGGGTACTCTTCTCGGCTAATCCTGTTAAAGAGATCCCCCCAATGTGGGAGCACCATCTTGGACCCTATGCTTTCCTTTATATCACCAAAGGTCGGGGGCTGGACAAAAACCTTCTTTGTTTTTTTCTTGAAGACAAGCTCTGACCTATGGGATACTCCAATTTCCTTGCGGTTCTCAGAGAAGAACCTTCACCCATCTCTGGTTCTTTCAGCCTTAGTGGTCTTGGAGAGCGTCTGGTGGTTTGATTTCACAGTGACATCGTTCCTATAACTTAAACAAAATTTTGAGGGACTGTATAAAATCTGAGAAACTCACATAAAAAAATTACAGCCAACGAATTTACAGAATCATATACATACCTCTGAAGCTTGTTAAAACTTGGTTATTTTGACAATCACGGGATTGATATAGCCTTTGAGTTTCTCGTCTTTCTCCTTCGGATGCTACGGAATTCTCTTACGCGTAGAATGATTTCGTTTACAATGGCTCAAGATATTTTAAACATGAAAGATATTACCGTGTCACATCAACCATTCAATTTAGGTTATGAGTGGATTTTTAATAAATATGCCACCGAATCTCTAGAACTTAAATTCATTGTGGGTTAACAGTGGAGGCATGAGTGGTGATGTGGTATATCAATGATTTTAAATGGTTGTTTTGATTGGTGAACGAGGTAGAAACTAATGTGAGATTGAGTATTAATTAGCTCCTTAGATGCTCAAAATCTAATCGTATCTAATGCCAAAATGTCCCATCGTGTTGGTCTCTCAGTGGGTGGATCGAGGATCAATGGTGTGCTATGAACGTTTTCGTTGATAACCTCCTGCAAAACATTCTGACGTCGATCGATCTTAATGTACATTGATGACATGGAAACACTTCCTCGGAGGTGTGACTCAGACATAGGGAACCAAGGATAACTCGGGATGGCACTAGACCGTACACCCTTCTTACATGGTAAAGACACGTGGCGTTGAAGACCGATGACTTAATTCACTTGTATTAATTAGAGTCAGGATTTTCTTTAAGTTATTCATTCTAGAGAAAACCTTAGCTTGCCGATGGCGAAAAGCACAGGATCAACGGTCGACGATAAACCTATCAAAATGATTTTTTGGATTGTCTCCCTTGAAAATGTCCCGATGTCGAAAAGGCATCGGGGATTGGCGATCGAGAATAAATTTTATCGTGGTCAGAATGTTTGTTGCGATCCTTCTAGGTTTTCTCTGATTCCGATAAAGAGCATCAGGCATCGGTTATCGACGATGTCTTTCTGTTCTTTGTTAAAGCCTGTCTCCTCTCGTTTTTTACCAATGCTGAAGAGGAATCCGCTATCGACGATATCTTTATGCACAAACTAAAACTTCCTTTTGTCGATGTTGATGGAGATTGACGCTCGTTGAATGAGGTTTTCTGAGTGGTTCTTTTTCCTTCTTTGAATTCCTTCCGATGCCGACCCTGATGGCGTTCGGTAAAGTGTTTGGCTACCGATTCTTTATTCAGGTGTTTAAGGTATTTTTAGTCATGAGGTTTCATAAGTTCAAGCAAACCTAAAAAGGTGATGAGAATCATGAAAATAAGCAAAGAAAAAACATTTTTTCAAAAATGAAATCAAATCAAACAGTGCAGAAGATCAAGTGGTACCCAAAAAAGTAAAATATTGACAGAGGATTTTTTAGGGTGTGTTGAGTGCTCAACAAATGGCAACTTATTGGGCGAAAGAAGAATCTCTGTTCCTACCTTGGGCTTAGCTGATTAAAAATGTGGTTAAGAACTTAAGTGGTTTTGTTTTATCGAAGCCTCTTTTATCGTTGCATTTGAAATTCCCTGGTTGATGCATCTGGGCCTGCCTATGGGGTTTTCAACCTTTATTCCACCTTCGTTTCCTATAACCCTAACTAATGGATCCTTTGACAAGGTTCGAGTAAAGAATTCATTGGCCCCAGGCCCTTTAGTTATCCTTATTCACTTGCTATGATGTTGCTTCGTTGTCAGTGAACGTCCATAGCCCCGACGGAGTCACCTCGACGTCATATACCTTGCTCCACTGCCAGCGAGCATCCATAGCCCCGACGGATTTATCTACATACCCTCTCCTACTGTGCACTCATTTGATATAGTTGATTTTATTTCAACATAATTCCCCAAGCGAGTGGGAGAGGAGGACGTCTGTTATTTGCAAAATGAGATGGTTAAGGTGATTTTTTTCTAGATCTATCTTTGAGGTGCATGCAGTCCTTTCCAACTTACCACCTTTCCCTTGAGGTTTTACCAGACCACCAGGAAGATACTTCATCATTTTTCCAAGGTTGTTCATCTGCAGGTTAGATAAAAAACCCTTTAAAACAACCGCAGGTCTCCCAGTGCTTCTTGTGTTTATTTAAGTGATGAGTTAGGAACAGAGTTCGTCATATCACGTAAATTGAGGTCAACCAATGTTTTGCTAAACACAGACTTAAGAAGCGTAGAAGTGTTATAACAAGAAAAAAAAAAATGAACTCTGCAATCAACCTATCTCAAAGCAAAACATCGTGAAAACATACCTACACATATTTATCTTTATCTTTATATATATATATATATATATATATATATATAT
>ML779511.1:869377-929673 GCA_009831015.1 Picea engelmannii | reverse complement strand
TGGAGAAATTAGAAGTGGGTTAACCCTAAAATAAGGAAAGTGGGGCCAAGTGACCTAGAAGATGTTTTTAAGGAAGCTACTTGGAGAGTATAAATAAGAGGCAAGGCTCTCTCATTTTAATCACACTTTAGAATATTGAATATATATAGGTTTTTGAGGTAACCAAGGATATATAAGTTGAAATTCTGAGGGAAGGTGAAGAAAAGAAGGCCGGAATGCAAGGAAGGATAAATTCTTTTGATGGTGCTTTCTAAGGTATGTTATTTACAGGTCATCTCACCATTTTCGCTATAACTTTATTTCTATAATGATTCAGACCATGAAATTGCTATGCCATTGAGAAAACATATCCAAGTATCTATGGTAAATAATTCAGCTTGTGGGTCATTGTATTTTTTGAGTTACACTCCGTGGAAAATATGGTTTGTGGCTAGTCCTGAAACTAGTCAAAAACAGGTGTTTCGGGTAAAAATGTCATAACTTCTTCATAAAAGATCAAAATTAAGTGAAACCAAATATGTTAGTTAGGGTATAGTCTTTAGTATTTTTTTTAACAGTTTTTGATCATTTCAACAAATATTCCGTGCGGGGCACACTCTACAAGGTTGCTCTCTAGAATAAGCTAGAATTTGGAAAGGTATGCCATTTTTGCTATAACTCCTTTTCTGAGAGGTTCCAAGTAGTGACACATGGAGGAATTGCATAAAACAAACTGAAGAACATTGTGTATTAGTTTCATATATTTATACATTACAGGTACAAATTTATGATTACTTCAAGTTAGGGTTGTTGACTAATCCAAAACTAGGCATGTGAAATTAAAGAAAACGTTTGATGAAAATGCTAATCTCTTGTTGTTGAAGTTAAGGAAGGTTTGCAGGAATATGATCATATAAAATAGGTCTATTACAGAGATACAAATCATATTTGGATGATGAAATTGATGAGGGCTTTTGGTTGAGGTACATGTTGAGTACATGGTTGAGACACGCAGTTGATGAGTTGGCACATACATGAGGTGTATAGTTGATGATGTTGGTACATATTGATAATTCATAGTTGATGATTAGTTGAAACATGATTGGTACATACTTGGTACATGGTTGGATGCACTTGTTTATGGTACAGGTTGATTACAGGTTATTTGGTACAGGTTGGTGCATGGTTGATGCACTCGGTTATGGTATAGGTTGATTACAGGTTGAGGTACAGGTTGATGCATGGTTGATGCATGGTTCAGATTGATTGGTACAGGTTTACAGCAGTATATTTCACGGTGACAGGTTGACAGTGGTTCCATCATTCTACTTCTACTTCAGGGTGGCAGGACGGGGCAAGGACAGGTGTTTGTAGCCACCTTTCGGTTGTAGCCGTAGAACATAGGGGGTTGTGGCCTCCTTCTGGTTGTATCCAGAGAATTGGGGAGTTGGAGCTTCCCTCAGGTTGTAGCCTGAGAAACTAGGGGGTTGGAGCCTCCTTCCAGTTGCAGCTGGAAAACAAAGGAAATTGGTGCTTCCAATGAATGTAATTCTTCAAGACATGTAAGAAAAAGAATTTTGTGGTTTTCTCCCGATTTGGGTTTCCACGTAAAATACTGGTGTACTATGTATGTGTATGTTTGTTCATTTCTTATTTACTCTGCAGTTGTTGTATGATAATGCTTCATTGATAGAACACTTGGATTATATGGTTAAAAAGGATTAAATTTCTCTATTACTGGTTCACCCCCCTTCTTAGTAATCCAACAGATGCTACATTTCCCAGATCGATGTTTAAGTCGGCTGGGGGGGGGGTTCAATTGCTTTGAAAGGTGGATTTATTTTTAAAAATGGTTTATAGGGCCTTTGGCCTTGGTTTCCTTCCCCTGCACTTATTTTCATGTCTATGATCTCGTTTGACAACTTCTTAACCATGCGTTGTAGGTGTTCTATGTCTCCACTTCCCTTTTCGGGACCTTGTTCTATTTGTTTCCCTATGGGTCTAGTCAACATGAGTCCTCTCCTGGGGGGAGGTTGAACTTCCTTATTAACTAGTGAGACCTGGCCTTATTTACATCCCTTCATTTATTATTCTATTGTTTTGGCTTCTTCAAAATTCTCATCTAAGGTTGCTTTGGTAACCCTCTTCACAAACATGGAAATAGAAGCTGGGAGAGCATTAGCATATACTTCGATTTGCAACTCATGAGTGGGTTTAGCTTCGGGTCTAAATTTGTTTAGGATAGTGGTGAACCATTGATGAAAGTCTTTAACCTTCTCCTTTGAACTCACGGTGGAGGCGAACAACTCGACCATCAAAGCTCCTGTAGTTGTTTCTTCTGCAAATTTATCTAGAAAATCCTTTTGAAACTTCTTCCAAGTAGTTATGGATCCTATAGGTAAGTTAAAATACCACGTGGAGGCCAGATTCTCAAACATATAGGGGAAAATCCTACATTCTACGTCTTCATGTTGGAAATTCATCAGTCTAATAGCTAGTATGAATTTTTTGATATGGTCTTCAGGAAATCTTGAGGTTTCAGGGTCAAATTTAGGGAGTAATGTTTCTAGATGTCGGGGAAGGTTATGTACTCATCCAGGGGTGGACAGAGCATCTATGGATAACAAAGGTTGATTATTTTGATGTGGGTTTCCCATTTCTTCATTATGATCATTGTTATCTTCCATGTCATCCGATCTTGAAACTGAGCATTCTGAGTTAAACCCTTCCTCGTCCGAAAAATCGTCGGGCTCGGAGCAGTTTCCGGCTGGTGTTTTAGGGATTAAATTAAGAGGGTGTTCGATTTCGGTGAGGGAGAAATCTGTTAGGTATTCTACTGTGTGCACAAAAAACTGGTCGGGGGTATCGACCACTAGTTTTCTTACTTGTTTTCTATGAGAAAGTAATAGAGCTAAGGGAAGTGCTCCGATTTTTTGGGCGTAAGCTCTTGTGATTCTTATGAACTGGTTCAACTCCTTGTGAGGAAGTGCGTAAGGTATCTCAAGGAATAGATGTTCTTCCTCTTGCTGGGGTGAGTTACTCGTTTCAGGAGTACTCAATGTGTGTGGGATATCTTGAGAATGACTATCCATGCATGTAGGTCGTTTTGAATCTACATGTTGTGTGAAAAATTCTGTAAAAAATATTTTCAGCCATGAATTCTTTAGGCCCTCCTTCTAGCGCCAAATATGTTGAGGGGTCCTAAATCCATTTAACTCAACAGTAGGAACCAAATCTTCCACTGAGGCCCAATTAGACTCTACAACGTTTAATGGTGGAATGGTTCTCCATATCTTGCGATACGGCTAATTAATCGATGGGCTTTATGTAGTGATTGATAGGATGTCTTCTTGTGAAATATCCTCCTTCAGTTCGAACGTTCTATTTTTGTATTTTCTCTTATAGGTGGGACTGATACAAGATAATTGCTGGTATAAAATAGCTGGGTAACAACGGGGGAAGGACTTAACTACAGAAGAAGGTTGAGCTCGGGATAACCCTCATACTCAATCATCCACTGCTTGGTGTTCTTTCTCATACCGTCCTTCCATATCTTTGCATGTCTCCAGTGCCATGAGGGTGTATTCTTGGAAATCGACTATTCATGTAGTGAAAAGGTGCTTCTCATTTGTGAATTTATTGTAGGCATCTTGGAATTCGATTCTTAAGAGAACCGTGGCCTGTGTGAAGTCCTGATAATATTTCACCAAATGACGTAGATTTTCCAACTCCTTCAGCGCAGCGGCCATATCCTATTCATCCCTTTTCGCTCTATCTAGGGTGGCATATTTGATTTCCATCCCTGCGCCGATAAGTTCAGATGTCTTGGCATGCTCCATGCTAATCAATTTTTCCTCCATGGTGATGAGGATGGAGCGATCCAAAGTAAGCCTCCTCTTCTTGGCGGTTCTCTTCACGATGGCTTTCCTCTTCCAGTCAAAGGAGATGGATTGTATATCATCAACCTCATCCACGGGTTCAGGGATTTTCTAATCTCCCCATGTAAGAATATTTCCTAGGCTCCCGATGGTGTATATCTGTTCAAGACTGGGTTCTTGAACCTCTTCTGTGTGTTCCAAAGGTCCGACCTCTGGTTGTTTCTCATTGGGAGGTAAAGTATCGACTAAAATTGAAGCATCAGGGGCAGTCTTGATACTTACTTGATAATCTATTGTTGAGATTCTAATTTCCTATTGTGGAACTTCTTCTTCTTGAGCGCCCAACCCTAGCTCATCCTTCGGGCTATCCACTTGGGTCTCTAGTACATCAAGTAGCTCAGTGTCTAAGACACTTTTGACCTCCTGGTCATTCTATGGAAGGCCTTGAATTTGAGCATCGAGAGATGGGGAAGATGCCTTCTCGAGTTCCTTTTCCTCTGTGATCTGCACCGGAGTCACTAAGGACACCTCCAAACTCTCCTCATCATCATAGATTGTTATTAATTCATGGAGGGGGTTTGGTGCACTTTCTCTCCTTAATTTCCTTGATGTCTCTGGCTGAGCTGAAACATCCCCTGGTGATCCGTCCCATGGCATTATAAATTCAGGGTTATCTAACCCTACGATTTCTTCAATTTGTATTAGCTCTGGGCCACTTGGAACTACCTGGCTCTCAATTGGGTTTTTGGCAGGAACCCTTGTCATTTCCATGAGGTATGGTTCATTCTGCAGCTGATCAGTTACTTTTTGCGCCTATTCCATTAGGATCAAACCCCTTTCCTGTTCCTCCGGTGTCATAGTCAATCCCATGTTCTGCACCTTTGTGGCCTCTGCCACTCTGATTTCCTCCCTAGCTCTGAGAACCTATTGATATGACTTCTCTATAGTTTTCTCCTATTCATCGATGCTCATGGCCTTGAACTTGGTCATTTTCGGCTCAACCATCCTTTGCACCACCTCATCCCAGTCTTGAGCGTTCTTCGTAAAGACTTTTTCTTTGAACTTGTCATGAGCATATGGCCAACATGACAAAACTTGTGAAGCATGTTGCAGGACCAGGCCCTTTGGATTGTTGTGGAATCTGCCCATTGGGATTTTGAATTCGAGTTGGCTCGACCCTTCTTGTTTGGCTTGAGCGATGTCCTTTACCAAGTAGAACCCTACATGGAAACCATAGGGTATGAAATCTCGTTTCTTGTCCTTGACCACGGTAGCGTTGTATCCCTACAAGATGGTTAGATAACATATTTCTCCTACTAAAAGCTAGTATGGGACCTAATATGGTAGGAGATGTGGTGCTCCGGTGGCCCCGAACACCCGGATGTGGGTGGTGCACTCCTCCAAATACCAATGGCCTACCTTGGATATCATCTTTTTGGGGTCCACCAATAGCCTTGGGCATTCCTTATTAAAAAGAATAAAATAAATTCGAGTGATGAATTCATCGCAGATGATGGAGTAGGATTTCTTATACATGTTTTCCCATAGCATATTGAAGTAGACATGGATAGAGAGCTTTGCAACATGCCAGCTTAGATTCATGCTGGCAAAGAAGTTTCTATCTCACATGAAATTGAGCAAGTATGAAGCCATGTAAAATGTTGGTGCTTCCCCTTCCTTCGGCGCCTGGGTCTGCTGCACACAGATGCTTAGTTGCTTGGATATTATTGCTCCCCAGTTGAAGCTGCACCCGACGATTGCAACTGTGTATGCCAAAGGCATCCATGCCTCTAAAAACCTTGAGCAATCTTTCTCTCTGTACAGTTGGAAGATGAGAGCCATAAAATAAATGTAGGGCTCCTTTAAGTTAGTTGTCCCATACCAGCCAATGCTCCGGTTGGTAAAATTCTTGTCCTCCCTCCACCATGAGGCCATTACCCAGTTGGTGTCGTGGTGTTCATAGAACTTCACGACGAAGTCTGTGTTTAGCCACTCCTCTAGGCCTTTGAGTTTGTAATACTTCTGAACTTCTACCAGGAGGAAACCTCTGACACACTCGTTGTTGTCATCATTGATTAAATACTTATGTCTGTTTGTGTGTTCAATGAGCCACTTCAGGAATTCTATGCAGGAAAAAATGGGGGTTTTGCTTTCCACCATATGTAGATATGACCGTCAGATGTTCAGGAACACCTGGTCGTCGAGCACCCTTACATCTGGATCACTGTGTGGGACATATTCTGGGTACTCTTCTCGACTAATCCTGTTAAATAGATCCCCCCAATGTGGGAGCACCATCTTGGAACCTGTGCTTTCCTCTGTATCACCAAAGGCCCGGGGATGGACGAAAACCTTCTTTGTTGATGTCTTGATGACAAGCTCTGGACTAGGGGCATACTCCAATTGCCTCGCGGTTCTCGTAGAAGAACCTTTGTCTGTCTCTGGTTCTTTCAGCTTTGGTTCTCTTGATGAGCGTATGGTGGTTGGATTTCTTGGCAGCATCATTATTGCAAATTAAATTGAATTTGAGGGACTGTATAAAAACCAAGAAACTCAGATACAAAAATTATAGCCAGTGAATTTACAGACTCAGATACATACCTATGAAGCTTGTTAAAACTTGGTTATTTTGATAATCACGGGATCGATACAACCCTCGAGTTGTTCATCTTGCTCCTTCGGATGCTCCGAATTCTCTTACACACAAAATGATTTTTTTACAATGGCTCAAGATATTTTAAACAAGAAAGATCTTACCGTGTCGCATCAACCATTCAATTCGGGTTATGAGTGGATTTTTAATAAATATGTCGTTGAATATCTAGAACTTAAATTCATTGTGGGTTGACGATGGAGGCGCGGGTACTGATGCTGTCTATTGATGATTTTAAACGACTGTTTTGATTGGTGCATGAGTTAGCAACTAATGCAAGATATGATATTAATTAACTCCTTAAATGCTCAAAATCTAATCGTATCTAATGCCAAAATGCCCCATCGTGTCGCTCTCTCAGTAGGTGGATTAGGGAAGAGGTGTGCTATGAATGTTTTCGTTGATAACCTCCTGCAAAAAGTTATGACACCCATCGATATTTCCGTACATTGATGATGCGGGAATGCTTCCTTGGAGGTGTGACTCAGACCAAGGGAACCAAGGATAACTCGGGATGGCACTAGATCGTAAGACCTTCTTACCTCTAAAGACACATGGCATTGAAGACCGGTGACTTAATTCGCTTGTATTAATCGGTGTCAGGATTTTCCTTAAGTTATTCATTCTAGAGAAAACCTTAGCTTTCCGATGCTGAAACGCACAGGATCGGCGGTCAACGATAAACCTATCAAAATGCTTTTTCGGATCGACTCCATTGAAAAAGTCCCGTTTCCAAAAATGCATCGGGGATCGACGATCGGGAATAACTTTTATCATTGTCATAATGTTTGTTGCGATCCTTCTAGGTTTTCCTCGATTCCGATAAAGCACGTCGGGTGTCGGCTATCGACGATGTCTTTTCGTTCTTCATTAAAGCATGTCTCCTCCCATTTTTTACTGATGTCAAAGAGGAATTGACTATCGGAAATATCTTTATGCGCAAACCAAAACTTCCTTTTGTCTATGCCAATGGAGATCAGTGCTCGATGACTGAGGTTTTTTGAGTGGTTCTTTTTCCTTCTTTGAATTCCTTCCGATGCCGACCTTGATCGCGTTCTGTGAAGTGTTTGGCTGCCGATTCTTTATTCTGGTGTTTAAGGTCTTTTTAGTCACGAGGTTTCATAGGGTCAAGCAAACCTAAATAGGTGATGAGAATCATGAAAATAAGAAAAGACAAAACATTTTTTCAAAAATGAAATCGAATAAGACAGTGCAGAAGATCAAGTGGTACCCAAAATAGTAAAAAATTGACAGAGGCTTTTTTAGGGTGTGTTAAGTGCTCAAAAGTATCCTAGAAACGACCATGGCCATCATGACCACCAAGCATGATCCAAAAATCAACTCAATACCCTTATTACTTTATTCCATACCAATATCCACCCTCAAATTGGTATGCACCCATGCCCTTGAAGTAATGGCCCCCTCAAGCTCATAATCAACTATGGAAACGACGTTGGAGAGGACACACAAAATTTGGAAACCCACCTCAAAAATCTACAATTCATCCTCATTCTTTGGCTAATCATCATCAACAATTGAAATTACCATCCACACAACCAACTCAAAGGAAACCACAAATTCCTACCCAACCCATGCCTAAACCAAATAATAAAGTAACTCATCCCACCTGCAATGTTGAGTTACCTCATTTTCCGACTTATTTTGTATCTCTCGTGTAGTGTGATGATATACATTTATGCTCATGGAAAGTAGTCAATATGCAAGCCTCACCTGTCATTCGAGAACATAATGATGAGGAGGAGGACTAAGAACTGGAAAAACAAGAATCTTCCCTAAACTTACAATCATCGACCTCAGATACTATTGATCAACATAAACCTTCCAAACCCATTTTAGCCCCACCTTACCCAAAGAGACTAACCATAGATAAACCCTCAGTACAACCTGATTTGATATGTTAGGGGAATTAATCAATGTATGTGTTAATATCCTCCTGTTTCAAGCAATTAAGTATGTCCCAATATATTCCAAATCTATTATGGAACTATGTTTAATGAAGTCATGGAGGAAGAAGAAGGATCCCCCAACTATTCATGTCATTGGGAAGCTAGAAGATTTAATGTTAGGGAAGGTTTTTATGACCAAATATGTGGACCTACGGAGTTCGATAGTCAACTTCCATATTAATAACACTCCCATTCCTAACACTTTGATTGACCTAGGGGATACAATTAATTTCATGATGAAGGAGACAATGGAGAAACTCATTTTCCAACCCATGATCAACCCCTATTGTTCTTCAATTGGCGGGTAGATTCACCATCAAGCCATAAGGTTTAGTAGATGATGTTATAGTCTCTATGGATTCCTAGGAGTATCCAATAGACTTCATGATTCTAAAACTAAAATCCAACTTGGGTGGGTATCCATTGATATTAGGCAGGCCTTGAAATATGCCTACATTAGTTGCAGGTTAGGCGATATGATGATCTCTCATGGAAATTCCACTAAAACACTCACTCTTTATCCTCCTGCTAAACCTTCTTCAAATTTAGAAACACCTTCTTAGGTACAATATAGTGATTATGAATTCACTCAATCTCTCTTGTCTTTGGAGAATGCATTGGTATTCTCAAGGAATATTGAAGATGACCTCATTCGTGAGTTCATAATACATTCATAATTCACTTTAGTATACCCTTCCATTGGATGTATCATGGAACAACACTCCCAAGAAACCTAGTCCCTTGAAGATATTGTAGAACAAATTAATTCAACAGTTCCAGTATATTGTTCCCAAGTCAAATTAATTCAATTGAAATCCATCCCAGGAAAACCTTAAACATTGACTCTAACCTAGATACCTTCTAGCAGGATTAGCTTGTGAAAGCATTACGAAGACATAGTCAAGCATTTTCTTGGAATTATAATGACATGAAAGGGATACATCCTAGTCTATTTACCCATCATTTATATATCAAGTAAGATGTTCGACCTATCAGGAAACCCCAACACAGGATAAATCGATCTATAAGGGATATAGTCAAGAAAGAGTTGCATAAACTATTAGATATGAATTTCATTTTCCCCATCTCTGACAGTAAGCAATTTTTTCCATTGGTAAGTGTTCCTAAGAAAAATGAAAAAAGGCATATATAAACATATTATAGAGAACTCAACAAAGCAACCCTTAAGGATTAATTTCCCCTACCTTTCATCGATAAGGTTCTAGACACCCTGGTAGGAAATAAATATTTTTATTTTCTCAATGCGTTCAGTGGTTATAATCAAATTTAGATTTCCCCCAAAGACCAGGAGAAAGCTACTTTTACTTTCCCATGAGGGACTTATGCTCACCGAGTGATACCCTTTGGGTTGTGCAATATCCTTGTTTCCTTTCAAAGGTTTGTCCTTGGAATCTTCTCAAACCTAGTTCACGATTGTGTTGAGATATACATGGAAGATTTCATGGTATATGGGGAAACCTTTGAAGAAGCCTTAAGGAAAATTGAAAAATTTCTAGTACTGTTATAGGAAACTAACCTCTCCCTTAGTAAATAAAAATGCCAAATGCTTCTCACTGAAGGGATTATTCTAGGGAATTATATATCACCTACAAGTATATGAGTAGATCTAGCAAAGATCAAGGTAATCCTTAAGCTTCTAGTTCCATCGAATCAAAAAGATGTATGTAGTTTCATAGGCCATGCAAGTAACTATCGTGGGTTTATTGAAAACTTCACCAATATTTCCTCACAATTGTTCCAATCACTTTCCAAGACTACAAAATTCTCCTAGGATACTCAATATTAAGAGGCTTTCAAAGACATGAAAGAAACGATTTCAATTGCACTGATGCTATGGGGTCCAAAGTAGTCCCTACCTTTCCACATCTCTATTAATGCATCAGATACTACTAGTAGAGTTGTACTAGTTCAAATGGAGGAACAAAATCCATACACTATTTACTATACTAGTAAGAATCTCACGCCGACCAAACAAAACTACACAATAAGAGAGAAGGAATTCATGATTGTTGTTCATTCAATCAACAATTATTGTCATTATATTATTGGTTATCATGTGTTCATACATACAGATCATTCTACCATTTGTTACTTAATGAATAAAGCCATTTATAATGGAAGTGTGACTAGATGACTACTATTTTTACAAGAGTATGACATTACCATCCTCGACAAGCATGAGAAAGAGAATGTTAACATTGATTTCCTTTCTAGGATTAATCATGAGGGGGATGTTGGTCCTAGGGAAGATAATTTCCCTGACAAACTTATGTTTTCTTTGTCTATTAACACATTGTGGTTTGTAGACATCGCTAATTACTTAGCTACATTAAGACTTCCACAACACCTTTCACCAAAAGAATGTTAGAAGGTCATCAGACAAAGTTCCATGTATTCATGGATCGAGGTCCATATCTTCCACATAAGACCAAACCTCATCATCCGAAAGTGTGTAAGGGAAGATGAAATATATTATATTCTCAAATCCTTCCATGACCAACCTTGTGGAGGACACTTGGCTAACAAAAGAACTACAAAAAAAGTGCTCCATCTAGGGTATTATTGGCCAACCATCTTCAGGGATGCCAAGAAGTATGTTAGGATCTATGACAGTTGTCAGTGAATGGGACAAGCAGTCCAATTAGATGAAATTCCACTACAACCACAATTTTTAATTGAGTTGTTTGAAAAATGGGTCATTGAAATTTTCAGACCAATCAACCTTCGTCAAAACAAAAGTGTACATATTGGTGTACACTAATTACATCATTGAATGGGTTGAAGGAAAGTATTTTCCAAGTGAAACAAAAAAAGAAGTAACCAAATTTCTCTATGAGGAAGCTTTTGTTTGTTTTGGGGTTCCTCGAGAAATAATTACTAATCAAGGATCCCAATTTATGTCTAAGATCATACAAAATAGCATGCAAGAGTTCAAGATTAAACATCGAATGTCCCTCCTGTTTGACTCCAGGTACAAGAACTTTAGAGGAAAATTGTGTACTTGTTGGATGGGACCATATGAAATTGATATGATTTATGATAATGGCTCCATCAAGCTGCATACGATTGATGAAGAAAAAAATCAAATCATGGCCAATGGCCATGGATTATGATTGTACTTGAAGACAACATCGAAGGAAGAATTTATTCAGGATGTGATTAGACAAGAATATATGGAGTTTTAAGCCATGTGGCAGCTCCATGGAAATCTATTTCCTCCTCCTAGTCTCATTCTGTTAAAAAAGAAAAAAAAAGAGAAAAAAATAAGAAGAAGAAGAAGAAAGAAGAGAAATAAAAACAATTTAGGGATGAAAACCTATTATAGGCATCCCTAGACCTAGTGATACTAGAAAACTAGGTTATTGGTTGTTGTCTCTGGGACAAATAAATACCAATTGTGAAAACCTACTTGAGGCACAATCAGGAAAACCATGCTTGAAAACTAATTCTTTGACAATGAGGGTTTGTAAAAGTAAATGAAAATAAAAAAAAGGGGTGGGGGGAATACACCAATAAAAATAAAAAGGAAGGAATTATTCCCACTTGAGTATCCAAAAGAGGGACACATTTTTTTCACCCTTATATCATTTCCAATTTCAAGAAGATTAGTATAGTTGAAATTTTTAAGGAACTGCTATAGCAGGACCATTGCAAACTTATGTTTTTACTTGACACAAAGTTTCTTTATATTTTGAGAGATGGACTCTTCAATAAACATGACCTGTTTCCATTTCAGGGAAAGGAAGATAGGTATAGAAGAACTTGCTTTCATCCAAGCCTAACAACCATGAAGGTAACAGTTAAACACCTTTCAATCTTTTTGTAGAATTAAATAGCTAAACTAGTTTGTAATCACTTTGAGCCAATAATAATAATGATATCTAAAATATTGAGCTCTTCCATGACCTATGAGGAAACATACATTGCTCCTATAAGTACTATGTTGCAATAAATTGTTGATACGGGAAACAAATCCTATACCAACAAGAGGGAGAATATTCCGATCACAGATCCCAGTTAGATTTGCTTTTATTTGGAATAGTGATTTTCACCAATACGTTGGCTTGGTTGCCACCGAAAGAATTTTTCTCCTCGAAAGGAAACTATCATGAGGCTTTCTTGGATCCTATATGCAATCCTATTTAATTATGCAAATCCATTCATATATCTAATATCCTAACTCCTAAGTGTCTAAATATCCTAACATCCCCCCTTAAGAACAACTTGGGATAGGATTGAAGGACTTACAAAGGTGACATAATAGGAGAAGGAAGAAGGCATTAGAGCCTTTGACATCTATAAAATAACCAACAAAAATACACTTATCACTTTTAGGCTGTAAATATTTCCCTTTCTCATAAAAAATTTGAACCCATGGGACACTGCTAAATACACGAAAGTGGCTTACATATGGCTCAATTTTATTCCATGCTTCTTCCGATGTTATATTTTTAGAGCCTTTGTGGGAGTGCAATTTACAATATAATTTGCATATTTAATGTATTCCACCCAACATTTAAGACTTAATCCCTTAGATTGGATTATACAATTATCCATTTCTTTTAATGTGCAATTCTTTCTCTCGGCAACACCATTTTGTTTTGGTGTATATGGAACAATGTGTTGCATTTGGATGCCCTGTGTAGTGCAGTAACTTGTAAAATTGTTGTTCACATATTCACCTCCATTATTTTTTCTTAAACTTTGAAGTTGACGACTAGATTGTTTTTCTACAAGGGCCTTGTAGGCCAAAAACTTGTTAAACACTTCACTCTTAAGTTTTAAGAAGTAGAACCAAGTGCGTTTGGAAAATTCATCAACGAAAGTTGATAAATATTTTCAACCAAAAAAGGAAGAAGAAGAAAGTGGGCAACACAAGTCATCATGAGCAAGCTAAAAAGGGGATGAGAGGCATATTTGTCAAAATTATACCAATGATGTTTGTCGAGAACACAAATAGCATAAACATCATCTCTCCAAGAAGCAAGAGGAAGACTAGTCACCATCTGTTGATTACATAGTTTTTTCAATGAGTGATAGTTTATATGACCAAAATGCTCATCCCAAAGTTTTCTCAAGTGATCACTATGAGCAAAAAAAATAATGGAAAGATGATGCCCCAAAGTTTTCAAACTTGTACAACCTAGTAATATCATCAACAATTCTAGTTGCAAGAACATGTTAAGATATTTTATATCCTTGATTACAACTTGGTGGGGTGAAAACTCTACAGTTTTACCTTCACCTGAATGAGTGATTTGATACACTGATAGAAGCTTGAAATAATGAATTGGAACACATAATACATCATTGAAATGAACAGTATCTTCCTGAAGTGTTCTAGACCCTACAACACTAAGAGATATATCATCACAAACAAATATTTTCTTGGTGTTACATTCATTAAAAGAAGAAAATACGGTTTTATCCTTAGCCATATGATAAGATTATATAGAATCAATAAGCCACTCTTCAGAAGAAGAAGTAGAAGTTGCATTAAAGGAGAAACCAAAAGCAGAAAGTGAATTTCCATGAGAAGAAGAGTTAGAAGAAGAAGAATCAATATTGATGTTGTGATTCTTCATCGTCGATTTCAAATCCTCCATCTTCTTAAAAAATTTGGACTCTACATGACCATATTTCCCACAAAATTTGCAATGCCTTTCAGTCTTCTTAGTTTTGGATTTTTCTCCTTTGTCACCATTAGGAGCAAAAGATGGAAGAGAAAGTTTGTAACCCTTGGTTTTCTTGTTGTTGTGGTGAGGATGTTGCTTCTTGATATTCTTGGATCTCTCTTTCTTCTAGGCCACTAAGGATGTTTTGGATGTACCTGTGTTGGGTCTTCATTTTGACACCCCTCTTACCTTATCTTACCTTCTATCTTCATCAATTTTACCTCTAACCTATGAACAATTTGTCTATTTCTTCCCCAATATACCGTGTGGCCTTACTAATGTGCATAAAGAGGTAACTCACGTTGAAAGCATAATTTGTTTTATTTCTTAATTAAATTGGGATTAAATGATTGTTGTTTATGCTTCTAATTACTTTGATTAATTTAAAAATCTTTCATCACAAGGCTTTATCTCATCCAGTACTCAACCTCAGGGCTCGTCCGGTATTCTACCTATTCCGATATTACAATATTGCAACTGTGCTCGTCCGATACTATTGCAATTGTGCTTGTCCGATATTTCATATTCCAGTACAACAATATTGAAATTGTGTTGGTCCGGTACTCCGCCTATTCCAATACTTCATCTATTCGGGTACCCAACTTTGTGTTGATCCAGTACTAATATATTTCATTGTGTTAGTCTGATACTAGATCCGCTTCTACATGATTGATGTTTTGAATGAATACGCTTGCGATGGCTACAAGAAAATTGTTGGCTGGAAGCATCTTTGGTTCGTTTGAAGACCACGATATACTATGATACACTTCATTACTCATGTACTTCGTGTCATGAGGATGAAGCTCTTACCAGGAGATATGATTTGATAATCAATTGTAATATTTTTGTAAACATTTGATATTATCTTTAGATTTTGGTTGTAACGGTTGATCTTCTTTAAGGCACAGCTATGTAGATGCTCGAGAGAGATCTTGAATATACTCTTATGATGAGAAACTAAGTTTTGAATTACTGTATACCTGCCAATTAAAGTAATATGAATTTCAACCTTTGAAATTCATGGATATGATTAAAGTGTGTGTTCTGTAATCACCTAGAGCTACCTTGCTGGTACGGAAAGGGCCCACCACCCCAACCAAGGTAAGTCTCCCTGTATTTGTTTGTGTATGGATTTGAGCTATTTTGTGTGTGTGTGTGAGTAGAATAATTGTGTATTGTAAACAATTCTGAGTGAGTAATCTTTCCGGAGAACAACATAGATTTCTGAATAGATATTTTTTTATTTTTGTATGAGTGTGAATAAATAATTTATATTAATCACAGTATATGATTGCATCTCTGTTTTTGCAGTGTGAGATTTAGTTAAAAAAACTCTGTAGATGTTCATGATTGTTAGATAGGAAATTATCATTTTCTGATTTTAGAAGCTTCAATATCCGTGTTGTCTGAAGTAAGTGCAGGAATGAACCAGGCCCCATCTCTCACCTACATGCACCTAGAATGGAGTGTCTTGTGTAATGCTTCCTGCGTAGGGACATAAGTTGTTAGGATATTTACACACTTAGGAGTTAGTTAAGAACTATTTGGTCTAATGTGTCATTAGGTAAAAGTGTGTTTCTTTAGTATGCATTAGTATGCATTTGTAGTTAGGAAATCTGACGGTCACGATATGTTCCCGACATAGAGTGATCTGACGGTTCATACTCTTCTCAATCTTAACGACCATTGATCCATGGCTTAACACCTGATTGGTCCATGATATCTATTTAAAGAGCATGGAGGTTCATTTGCTGATGATCAATGGTGAGAAACTCTCTTGTAAAATCTCTATGGAATCTCTTTCTTTGCATTAATAAACTGCTCCATGTGGCTGCATTGGTTGGGGCCGTGGATGTTTCCCCGTAGGGGTTTTACCACGTGAAAACATCGGTGTGTTGATATTTTATCTGGTTATGTGAGTGGTTAATGAAGGTGTTCATCCTCTATTGGAATACCTGTGTTGTTGAACATGGTATCAGAGTCTGTTTGAAGACCTGCTCCTGTTGTAGATCGCGATCATGAATCCGAGTTGCCTCATCTCCATTTTTTTTCATTTTCGTACATTTTTGGGGATGAGAGGACTGTTCCATTGCGTCTGGAGCACTCGTTTAAGTCATGAACACTTTTATTTTCACTCAAAAAGGTTTCCATTTTCCCAAGATATGGCCATTACAGTCAGATCTAGAGGTATAAATCCTAAATACACATTTTTAAAATTTCTGCAAAGTTTTATTTTGGTTTTATTTTGGTTTGATATTATTTGTTTTCGGGTTGTTAATAATTTAGATCTGTGTATGCTCTTTGCCCCGCGCCCTGTGCGATCTTGAAAAATCAGAAACAGATAGGAAAAGGTGCATCTTCTGGGTAAGCTAACCGAGATCTAACCCTTGTTGTCATCGAGAAGCGAAATTTTTTTCTTGTGTGAAAATAGTTTTTTTTTAGCACGCTCTCCAAGGTCGTCTTCAACAACAACAAAAACAACAACACACCCAATCCTCCTTTTGAACATTGCATGCAGTTTTTCTATTATAAGGTAGCTTCATTGTAAAAGTAATCCCCACTTCTTTTTATAAAATTGGGTAGCTTCATAAAGCAGCTTATACTATCACATGGTCATTTGGTTACTGTTTATGCCTTTTTTTAAAAGGGCATAACTCTCACATCGAAAGTCCGTTTTTAGTGTCATTTTTTTTAAAACCGCATAACTTTTCGAGCTCTTTCTATCCAGAACATCAGTTTTAGTTTTTAAATCCATATTATCTGCATATTTAATATGGATTCTACAAGTAATTTCTTGCTTACCAACAACAACTACTTCCAATGGAAATCTCATATGGAAGATTTATTAAGAAGTAAAGGCTTGTACCAGATTACCTTCGGAAAGGAAAAATAACCCACTGATGATGATAAGAAATTCAAATGGGCTAATAAGAGTGATGAAGCACATTGACTAATCGGAATGTCCATCTCTCCTAATTTAAGGTACCACATTCAAGAAATTGATGACCCCAAAGAAACTTGGGAAAAGATTGAATCTGTGTTTGGTAAACTCAATATTATTCGAGAAAAACAATTATAAAATCAAATACTGACCTTGAGTCCAAATCATTTTTCTTTCCTTGGAGACTATCTATCTAAGTTTAAAACACTCAGAATTTTATGTGAAGAATGTGATATAAAAATGAAGGAAAAGCGTTGCATCTATCTTATTCTTTCTACGCTAGGTAGTGCATATTCTGTGTTTGTATCTAACTTTTATGCCATGAGAGAGGCTCTAGGGAAATATTATGAAAAAATCACTCTTGAGTCCTTTTGTGTTGTTTTGATTAGAGAGGAAGATAATCTTGTACAACTTGGAGTGATCAACACTGCAGGTACCTCCAACAAATCCCTAGTTGCCCAGCAGAAAGATAAACCCAAATATCCCAAGAAGCAACATCCTCGCTATAACAACAAGCAACATAAGGGTCCCAAACCCACTTAGACATATTTCGCTCCTAATGGTGACAAAGGAGCAAAATATAAAAGTAAGAATACTAACATACATTACAACTTTTGTGATAAGGTTGGTCATGATGAGTCCAAATGTTTCAAGCAGATGACAACTTTAGAAGTAGCGATGAAGAAGCACAACATCAATATTGATTCTACTACTTCTTCTTCTTCTCATGGACGTGCACTTTCTGCTTCTGGTTTCTCCTTGAATACAAATTCTACTTCTACTTCTACTTCTAATGAGTGGTTTATTGATTCTGGAGCATCTTATCATATGGCTAAGGATAGAGCCATATTTTCCATTCTAAATGAATGTAACACCAAGAAAATATTATTTGGTGATGATAGATCTCTTAGTGTTGAAGGATCTAGAACAGTTCAAGTAGAAAATGGTCATTTCAATGATGTATTATGTGTTCCAAGTATTTCTTGTAACCTTCTATCAGTCTATCAAATCACTCATTTAGGTGAAGGTAAAACCGTAGATTTTTCACCTCACGAAGTTGTAATCAAGGATCTAAAAGATCCTAAACATGTTCTTGCAACTAGAATTGCTGATGATATTACTAGGTTGTACAAATTTGAAAACTTTAGGTCATCATTTTTTTCATCAGTTTTTGTTGCTCATAGCAATGACTTGAGAAAACTTTGGCATGAGCGGTTTGGTCATCTAAACTATCACTCATTGCAGCAACTATGTAATCAACATATGGTGATTGGTCTTCCTCTTGTTTCATGCAGAGATGGTGTTTGTGCCGGTTGTGTTCTCGACAAACATCATTGGGACAGTTTTGACAAACGTGTCTCTTGGCATGCCTCGGGTCATTTGCAGCTTGTTCACAGTGATTTGTGTGGTCCACTTTATTCTCCTTCTTTTTCTGGGTGCAAGTATTTCTTAACTTTCATTGATGAATTTTCTAGATGTACTTGGGTTTACTTCTTAAAAATTAAGAGCGGATTTTTTGACAAGTTTTTGGCCTACAAGGCCCTTGTAGAAAAGCAATCTGGACATCAAATTCAAAGGTTAAGAACAGATAATGGAGGCGAATATGTGAACAATAATTTTACAAGTTACTGCACTACACAGGGAATCCAAATGTAACACACTGCTCCATATACACCACAACAAAATGGTGTTGCTGAGAGAAAGAACCACACATTAAAAGAAATGGCTAATTGTATGATCCAATCTAAGGAATTAAGTCTAAATTATTGGGCGGAAGCCATCAACTGTGAAAATTACATAGTAAATCGCACTCCCACAAAGGCTCTTAAAAATATAACACTGGAAAAATCTTGGACTAAAATTAAACTAGATGTAAGTCACTTTCGTGTATTTGGCAGTATAGCATGGGCTCACATTCCTGATGAGAAAAGGAAAGCATTACAGCCTAAAAGTGAGAAGTGTATATTTGTTGGTTATTCTGAAGATGTCAAAGGTTACTGACTTCTTCAATCACATTGTAATGAAATTATTATTAGAAGAGATGTTAAATTTGATGAAAATCTCTTGGCCTGCGATCCTAATTCGGTGTTTGTGCCTTCTTTGGTCTGCGAGCCTAATTCGACGTTTGTGCCTTCTTCTGATTTGATTTATTCTTCAGATGATGATAGAGAGGATGAAAATCCACCTCTGAATGCTCACCCTCCTCCAGATGAGTCATTTTAACCTAAACCAACACCAGTTCCACCGCTTCCTAGGTGGGTCCGTTCAACATGAGAAGCATCTGGTGGTATTGTCGGTGATCCTTCAGATCAGTGTCAAACACATTCACAGTTTCAGTGAGCCTCTTCTCTATTGGCTCAAGTTTCAGAGACTCATGATCCAAAAACATTTGCATAAGCTTCAGGTCATCCAGATTGGGATACAACAATGAATGAAGAGTATTGTTCTTTAATGGAAAATGATACTTGGGATCTTGTACCTCTTCCAAAAGGAAGAAAACTTGTCAGATGTAAATGGGTCTACAGAACTAAGTATGCATAACATAGAAGTGTTGAAAGACATAAAACTCAGTCAGTTTCCAAAGGATTTTCCCAAGTTAAAGGAATTGACTATAATGAAACCTTTGTCCCTGTAGCCAAAATGAATTCCATCCACCTTGTTCTTTCCCTTGCCGCCTCACATAAATGTGAGGTCCATCAGATGGATGTTAAATTTGCCTTCTTGCATGGCAATTTGAAAGAAGTAATATACATGGAACAACCTCCTAGCTATGTCCAGAATGACTCTATCCTTGTTTGTCACCTCAAGAAATCTCTTTATGGTCTCAAGAAAGCTCCCCGAGCTTGGTATGCCAAAATGGACAACTTTTTTATTGCCCCTGGATTCTCTAGATGCCATTCTGATCCTAATGTATATACCAAGAAATTAGGAAGCCATATCATAATCCTTATCCTTTATTTTGATGACCTTATCCTTACTGGTAGTGACCCAAAACTTTTAAACCATGTGAAAACCAGCCTTAAGAAGAAATTTGAAATGAGAGACTTAGGCTTTTTGCACTATTTCCTTGGCCTCCAAGTTTTGCAAACCAATGAAAGAATTTTTCTTTCCCAGTCTAAGTATGTTTGTGACATTCTTTGTCACTTTCACATGGATGATTGTAAACCAAGCCCTTCTCCCTTCCATTCTAGAGTCAAGCTTACTACCACCTGTACTTATCCTGAAGTTGATGCCACCCTGTACCATCCGTTATTTGGTATCCTCTTATACTTGACTCATGCCCATCCTGATATTTCATTTGTTGTTGGTCTTGTTGCTCGGTATATGCAAATACCCCATGAAATCCATTGGAAAGCAGCTAAAAGGATACTTCACTATGTCTCTGGTACAGTTCAGTTTGGGATACATTACAGTTCAGGGGGACTCCTTTATTGGTTGGTTTCACTGATTCAGATTGGGCTGGCGACCCTGATGATCAGAAGTTTACTGCAAGTTATGTTTTCAGTCTTGGTTCAGGACCTGTCACTTAGGTCTGTAAGAAACAATAGGCTATTGCACTTTCTTCAGCAGAAGCAGAGTACTGAGTAGTGGTAAATGCAAGTCAAGAAGCCTTGTGGCTTCGATAGATCCTTTTAGAGTTTGGATTCGAGAAGAAACATCTGAACAACATTTGGTGCGACAATTAGAGTGCCATCAATCTCACCAAAGAGCCATTTCAACATCAACGCAACAAGCACATCGAGCTACACATGCACTTCATCAGAAAGCTCATTCATGATCAAATTATTGAAGTGCTCTTTTTCCCTACAAAAGATCAAGTTGCAGACATTTTCACAAAGTCTCTTACAGAAGTGAAGTTTTCCAAACTTCAATCTATGTTAGGCATTCAGGAAGTTGTCATTAAGGGGGGATAGGCTCTAATGCCTCCTTCCTTCTCCTATTGTGTCAACATTGTAAATCCTTCAATCTTATCCCAAGTTGTTCTTAAGGGTGGATGTTAGGATATTTAGACACTTAGGAGTTAGTTAAGAACTACTTGGTCTAATGTGTCGTTAGGTAAAAGTGTGTTTCTTAGTGTTTTTGTTTAGTATGCATTAGTATGCATTTGTAGTTAGGAAATCCGATGGCCATGATATGTTCCTGACATAGAGTGATTCGACAGTTCATACTCTCCTTGATCTTAACGACCATTGATCTATGGATTAATACCCGATTAGTCCATGATATCTATTTAAAGAACATGGAGGGTCATTTGCTGATGATCGATTGTGAGAAACTCTCTTGTAAAATCTCTCTGTAATATCTTTCTTTGCATTAATAAATTGCTCCAAGTGGTTGAGTTGGATGGGGCCGTCGATGTTTCCCCGTAGGGGTTTTACCACGTGAAAACAATGGTGTGTTGATATTTGATCTGGTTATGTGAGTGGTTACTGAAGCTGTTCTTCCTCTGTTAGAATATCTATGTTGTCGAACATAAGTCCTTTCCAAACATCGATTGTGTTATGAGTGGTTCTTCTGTTGATTATCGTTGAAGTGTGACCAATTTTTTTTTTCTAGTTGTTATTAAGAGTAGTAGCTACAGATAACTGAATCAAAGTCCCTCTTTCCATTTCACGAGCTTGTAAATGGAAAATTCATTATCTGAGCAAGATATTTTGAATGCATGATTGTTAATATTTTGTTTGCAATTTTTTCTTTCTGATTTTTAAAATTGTGTGAAAGGTATAGTGTTGATTTTAGAATGTTTCTTCTTTATGATATACTCATCATATGTAGTTATATTTCCTACCACTGACACATATAGTGTAACAACTTTGTTGATTACGAATCCCGGTCGATAATTCATGATTGGCAATATATTGAACATATAATTGCACCAACATTTTGGTGTCGTTGTCAGGGAGTTGTAAATGGTAATAGGTAGTGTTTTGCATTAGATTTATCTTATGGTTTTGGAGTGGTTTTAAGGGAAAATTGAGGGTGGGGAGAAGATGGTAAGATGTGAGGGAAGAACCCACACATCCACTTTAGTGGGGTTTCTCCAAAGTCAGGTTGTCCTCTTACCTTTAGTAATTGAATTTTGTGTGAATTAGTATTTATATATTTTTATGCATAAACATAGAGATAAAAAAGGTAGATTTGTTACATCTAAAATTGCATGAAATTCAAGAAAACCCCCCAAAGTTACAAAAAAATCAAGAAAAAAACCCCATTCTAACTCAACTAGTGTTTGTCTAGGAAAAATCCTCAGAGGGGAAATTTCAAAGGCAACAATTGAAACTACAACTAAAGGTACCAAATCTGAAGCTATTGTTCAAATTGAAAACATAGTACAATAAGCAAGAAGGGAAGCACTAGCGGCCCAATTAGAAGGAATGGTTGGAAAAGAGATAGAGGCAGTGGTAGAAGAGGTTAAATCTGCCATTAGGGAAACACACGAGGTATTGGAACAATTGGATATACCAACCAACCCAATGGTTGGACCATCACTTAGTGGGGAGACATCACCAACACCCTACAATGTGCTATTTGGAGATATGGCAGATGAAGAGGGAAATGTAAACAATGGGACAAAGACATTTGGATTCCTAATATTAGATATTACCAAAGATGTTTCTATGAATAATATTCCAATGTCATCACTACCCCACTTCCATGGTATGTCGACAGAAGATCCTAATTCATTTTTGTTTGAATTTGATATACTATGTAGGAGTTATAATTACACTGATAGTGCACAAAATATAAAACTCTTTCCAGCCACATTTGAAGACTCAGCATTAAGTTGGTTTATGAGCCTAGGAGAACACACTATCTTATCTTGGGATAGCATGAAGGACACCTTCCTGCAGAAATATCAGGACTTCTGCAGACCTATGGATGCTAGGAATGACATATTTAAATTGTAGTAGCATGAGGAGGAAAGTTTGGAAGATTACCTAGTGTTACAAATTATTTTCATCATCCCTATGACCGTTAATGATGTAGACCTGTCTGTAGTCTTCAGAGAGGTCAGTGGCCTGAATTCTTGAAGAAAGAAGGGAGAAGAACTTTTCATGAGAGAAGAAGTTGCATTCTCCTTTGGAAAAATCCCATTAAAAAGGAAGTTTGTAGGCTGCTCTATAGGCAGGGTGTGAGAATGCCTGATTCTCACAGGTTGCACCATAGCTGGGTTGCGAGACGTTCGTAGGTTGCTCTATAGGCAGGGTGCAAGAATGCTTACATGTGGGAAAACATGCGTTTTCTTGAATCTTCTAGAAGGAGAAACTTCCATGGTGAGGTGGCATCTGAATGGTTTGGATCTTACTCGCTTTCATGATTTAGTGGGATCATCCTAACCTCCTCACCTTATCCTCTTCAACTTATAAAAGGAGAGGAGCTCTCATGGAGAAAGTTAGCTTGGATCTTTTTGATTAGCTTAAGTTGGATTTGGCTTGGAATTATTAGCTTGGATAGAGTGGTTTTGAGTTTTGCCTTTGTCGAGATAGATTGTGAATACTATCAGATCTGTGCTCTCGGAATTCTTGGAGTGAAAGTGTGTGGGGAATGAAGGACAGTTGGAAGGGACCTTACGACATCAAGGCCATGGTTGTAATCTCTCTTTCACATTTAATATGATACAGTAATATGATTCTTTCCTATAAAGCTTGTTGTGTTTTATTGTATGATTCCTTGATCACATACATAGGTTTATATTGAGTTTATGCTATTACTATCACTTTGGTTGGTTGCGTTCTTTTGCAGCATCATCCTTGTATGAGCATTGGAACAGAGCTAGGATGGCGATGGTGAGAGGAAGTGACATTTAAACGGTATGTCACCCATCCCTCTTTAGTTAGTAAATTCAATATCTAAAACTTAAGGAAAGTGTCATGTTCTGGTGTGTTTTGTTCTAGATCCAGGTGGATCTAGGGAGATCAGTTAATGTCCGCACCTACTAATTTGTCCGATAACAAAATTGGCAACTCCACTGGGGAACGGATTGTTTCCTAGTTAGTCTAGTTTCCCTTCCTTTGATTGCTTGTTTTCTGGTTTCTGAGTCTGTAGGACATCCATCCAGACTCTCTGGATCTAGAAGTTCACTTAGATTCCCTGTCCTTCTTCAAAGTTTTCTTTGATTATAGGCATTCTCGCACTGTACCTCTCTATGGACTGCGAGAATCATTGATGTTCGCACCCTACTGTTTAGTTTAATGCAAACTTCTCGCACCCTACCAATGTCTAGCCTGCGAGAATACCTAATTCTCGCACCCTACCAGTGTCTAGCCTATGAGAATACATAATTCTCGTATTGTACTCTATTGCTAGGCTACGAACTTATTTGTAAACGTTTTTGGGTTGGGTCTTGTCATATTTTGATGACCCAGTTTTTCTTTGATCAGCTGGATTGAACTTTTGGAGCCTATATTGATCTGTTTACAATCTGCTTGACATTCTTTGAGTTGCGTTTAGCCATCTTTGCTCTGTTTGGTTTTGAAGGATTAGTCTCTTTCTTTGAGTGTCTTTCAATTACAAAGCATGTGTTTTCTTTAGAATTGTATAGAGAAAGATCGGATTTCTTCTGAATAGTTCGCCTTAAAAGAAAACTTTTAGTTTGGGTTTCTTTGTTTTAACAAAGTTCATTATTTCTTTTAGTGAAATTTTTGAAACAAAAAGATTTAATTTCTTGCTTTATAGTAGATTGGGGGCATCCTTGCATTTGAAGTAGCGAAATTGCATGATTCTTGACATTTTTTGGTGTATAGTACCTTTTTGTCATTTATTGAGAATCTTGATATTGGTGAGTTTTAAGATTTTGGGACATTGTGCATTTGGGAATGATAAATGTTTTCTCCTTCTCGTAGCATAGCTTTCATCGAAATGAAAAGATTGCATCTTCATCTCTTTGCATAAATTTCGAGTCGGTTAAAACACCATATTGTCCACACCATTTTCCTCTTGAGTAACAACAACCATAAAATAAAGTGCTTATAAAAATTGATTAGACATTTTTATATTTTCTGGTAGCAAACCTACATTAGATTAGTTGTAGGGCTTTGGAATAGGTGTGAAAGATAAATTTCCAAAGATGCAAACAAACATAGTATCTTGTGATAGGGAGAGTTAAATCCACTTACTACATTTTTTCCTGGGAAGCCCTTCTCACACAAGGGTTAATCACGAGGTCACATTGAGACTAGCAGAGTTACTCACCCTGCTTTGTTGGTCTTGGTGTAGAGGTTGCGCATATTATGGGGGTCACTTGAGAGGTATACCCACAATGGTGAGTGGAAGGCTTTCAAGTTGATTTCGGGCTAGATACCCCGCCCTTGTGTGTGGATCAGACTATCAACTATTTCCCCAGGCATCACTATAGTGATTGGTAACCTTAGTGGCCTATCTCTTTAGGGTCTTTACACAAGGTGACTGTGGAGGGGCAAGTCTTCACGGTACCTGGAATTGACGTTGGCCAAACTCACTCAGGCTCCTTGGAGGGTATACCCACGATTATGTGTGGGATCTTGCACCAGGGTGTAAGTCCGTTAAGCAGGTCGTCAATGTAACTTTTCCACCCTCTCTATTGCAGCCCCTTCTTACTTTGTTCCCGTGACGTTGGATTTCATCACCAACTAGTGATCTCATTGCGAGAAGGTTTTGTTTGCTTGCTTTCTTACTAGATTTTTAGCATGTGTTGTTTTTTTTTCCCTAGCAGACTCTAGGTTGGATCTTTTTTTTAATGGTGTCAGTTCCCGAAATGACCAATGAAGGAACCCCTGCTCTAGGGGAACCTTTTTCTTTTCCTTCTTACAGAAACATTGGTCCTCCTCACATCTCTACTTTGAGCCTTCCAGGTCTCACAATTGGATTACCGGTATGGTTGTTTTCCACTCAGGTAATCCCGAATGCAGTAAGTGCTTCGGCCGTAAGCACTTCCCCCCAAGAGCATCAACCTCATGTTGATCCTTCACCTTCTTCACCAGTAAGGTCTTCTTCACCTTCTTCACTTGCAAGGTCACCTTCTATTTCATCTTCTTTGTCGAGTGACAGTTCTGAAGCTAGTAACCCAGTGAATAAGAAGAAGAAGAAAAGGAAGAATAAGAAGAAGAAAAATGAGAAAGGATCATAACCTCCAACCACTGCTAAACATGTTGAAAAAAACCAGTTACTGTTAATCGTGCTAGGAATGTTGATGATGTCAAGATCACCCAAACAACTCATAATCCCAAGTACCCTTGCAGGCTTTGTAAGGGTAGCCATCTTCTTAAGGATTTCCCTGGTCTATCCAAGGTTATAGAAGTATGGTCTACACATCCTCGCCAACCCATGTCGTTAGCCTCTGAACAACATGTTGATGACTTCCCGTTGACTAGTCACAATATAGTTGGGAAGAAGAAAAGTAGAGCCAAGTTCCCATGTATGTTATGCAAATTGAGTCATCTAACTCACCTTTTCCCTCATATGGAAGAATCCTTGAAATTCCTGGAAGACATGACTGTTTCACAGCCCCAATTTCCAGTTGCTTATCACAAGATTTCTCTCAAACCACCTGTAGTTGATGGAATGATCAATCCGGTTCCTCCATCGGTCCGTCCGGTTGATCAAGTGGTCAATATGGTCACGTCCTTAATTGAACCAGTTGACGTAGTGGTCGATCCGATCCCATTTTCGGTCGATCCCACTCTCCCTTTAGAGAGTGTTACTAAAGTGGTCAATCTGATCCTATCCTCGGTCGATCCCACTCTCTCGTTAGAGAGTGAAACCCGATCGGTCAATCCTTTTCCACCCGTCGACCCCATTCTCCCCTTGGAGAATGAAACCCACATGGTCGATCTGATCTCATCATCGGTTGATCCTACTCTCCCGCTAGAGAGTAAACCCGATACTGCCCATGTTTTTCTCGTTGATACAGAATCTACCATGCCGGGGGCTATTCCCCCTTCTCCCGTGGAACCCCTTCCAAGTTATGAGGCCATCCATTTTGAATGGGGTGTGCTAACTAGACCTCGTCTTCCCTCTCACATTCCTTTCCACATTACATTACAAGTTTGTGGTTGGGATGTTCCTCAGACATTGATAGATGAAGGTTTGTCTATTAGTATTTTGTCCTCTATTGCTTGGCAAGCTTTGGGTTATCCTCCGCTTGCACCGGTTACACAAAATCTGCTATCTTTTAACATAAGAACCAGTCAATGTTTAGGGACCCTTCCTCAGTTTCCTATAACTTTGGGAGGGAAAACTATCTTTATTTACATCATGGTAGTCCAAGACCCCTTGGATTTTGCTTTACTCCTTGGGCGGGATTATGTCTATGCCATGAAAGCTATTGTGTCCACTCTTTTTCATGTGATCTCTTTCCCTCACGATGGAAGAATTGTGACTATTGATCAACTTTCATTCATTGACCCTGACTAGATCGCCTCCCTAAATGGTTCTTATATGCAGGTGGTATTGCCCCCACCACAGGTCAATTATGTGGCATTGTCGCTCATGGCTTCAATTTCTGATGACTTAGATCCAGTAGTTGACATGGTGATCTCTTCAATAGGGTTGTTAGAGCCTGATCTCTTTACTTTTTTCGCGACCCTTGACATGGTGTCCTTCCAGAGCATGTTTCTTCCTTTCAGTGAAGACCTCTTGGAATCCACGACCGAGTTTTGTCCCTTGACATGGTGTCATTGCAGAGCATTGTCCTCTTGGAATCCATGATCGAGAAGAGAGATTTCGAGGATAGCTTTTTGCATCTCTATAGCAACCTATTTAAAAAATGAAACAGAGGTTTCAAGGATAGTTTTTTGCATCTCTGTAGAAACCTCATTAAAAAATGAAATAGAGGTTCCGAGGATAGTTTTTTGTATCTCTGAGTCAACCTTGTTAAAAAATGAAACATAGGTCTTTGAGCATGGTTTTTTTATTTCAAGTTCGTTAAAAATGAAACCACTTACGAGGATAGTTTTTTGTCTCTGTGGCAATCTCGTTAACAAATGAAACAGAGGTTACGAGCATAGTTCTTGTTTCTATGTCAAGCTTGTTAAAAAATGAAATAGTTTTCCCCCCTCTCTGTTTGAGTCAAGTCCTTAGTCTAGTATTTGAAGCTTCATTTCCTCTGCCTTTGTCATTGGATGAAATGAAGCTTGGGGGGAAATACTCTCATCCTCTGGACTTCATGCTGAAGTAGAGCCGCTAGCTTCTTAAGCTGGGGGATAAGTACCAACCATCCATGTGTTATGCATTGGGAAGTTGCAAGCATAGTTTTATATGGTTCAAGCTTGTGTAAAAATGAAACCACTTACCTCAAGCATATTTTCCTCTGGTTCAAGCTTGTGTAAAAATGAAACCAAGTTCAAGCATAGTTTTGTTTAGTTTTCAAGCTTGTGTAAAAATTAAAATCTATCCCAAGCATAGTTTGGTTTTGTTTTAAAGCTTGCATAAAAATGAAAACAATCCTGAGCTTAGTCTTTGTTCTTTCTCATGCTCGTAAATACATGAGAATAAGTTACTGAGGTTAGTATTTGTTCTTTCTCGTGCTCGTAAATAAGTGAGAATGTAACCGAGTATACTTTTATCACTTTTTCGGACTCGTAAAGGTTATACGAAAAAGGAACCCCCTGGAGTTCCCTTTAAACTCTTTTCAGACTCTCTAAACATGAAAAGATTGCCGAGCAATCTTGTTATTTTCACGCTCGTTAAAGTATTTGAAGAAAATGTCTGTTGAGCGATAGTTTATCTCTTTTTCGGTCTCTTCAGACTACTTTACGAAAAAGGAACTGAGAGAGTTCTCTTTTAAGTGTTTTTCCAGACTCTATAATCATGAAAAACCTTCGAGTTTTCTATCTTTGGACTCGTTAAACAAACATCGAAAGGCTTGTATGGGACTGAACCACTCCTTCTTAGGGTTCATTAAAAATACTTTGAAGGACTCATCCGAAGTATGAGATTATATCGACAAGCATATATTATCCTCCTCAAGCTTGTGTAAAAATAAAGAGGTACTCGCCAGAAATGGTGGGGCAAAAATTGGGAAAGAATTGTATCTAAACCTGTATTCCATGGAAGAGTCACTTTTGAACATGACACCCTTTTCACTCGCCTTGTGTCTAGGTTGGAAAATCCGCTCGTCTCTTGATCATACTCCTATAAGATTACAAATTGGTCTGTGATCCCTTTTGTTGAGTAAGTATTTTCCAAGCCAGTTGTCGTGTCGTCCATATGTTCAAAAAGATGTCCAACCTGAAAATCCTTCTATTGCGTCGGCCATTTCTGCAGTCCTTAAAGCCTTCTATTGTGTCGGCCATCCCTGAGTTAGTCCTGAATTACTTGTTACTCTAATTTACATCAAATCTTGTTACTTGTTTCATGTCATTGATGTGGGATACATTAAGGCCCTCTTGTGACGAGTCTTTTCCTGTCGACTTCAAATCATTATCCAGGAATTAGACTTATGAACCAATTCCCCTCGGCCTACACCTAACCCAAATCCCCCTCGGCCTACCCCTATTCCTATACAACTCATCCCTAATCCAAACAATAGACCTACTTAACCTATACAAAATCTTGAAGCACAGACATTCCCAATTTATGTAATAACTCGTACTTCACTAAATGAAATTCAATTGAGATCTGGAAAAGTCTTGAATAAACTAGATTCTACAGTGGTTATTAGAGAAGAAGAACATATATATGACCAACCCAATGAATAAGAATACATCCCTGTGCAAGAGGAAATTCGCCATCACACTCCTCAACCACCAGAAATACCTCAGGAAGCTAATCCTCCACCCTATCCAGAAAGAATACTTGTGAATAAACCTAAGGTACCTCTAGGAAATGAATTAGATGTTGAACTAAGAAATGTATGCGTAAAGATTTCCCTACTCCAAGCCATTAAATATATTCCTATCTATGATAAAATTATAAGGGATCTTCGCATCAAAAATCTTGGAAGGAAGAGGAAGAAACCCCCTATCATAAAAGTAGCTGGACAACTATCATAATTTATATCAGAAATGCCATCCAAATATAATGATCCAGGAAACCCAGTGGTGACTGTAGAAATTAATGGTATTTCTTTGTCAAACACCCTTATTGATCTAGGGGAAACAATAAATGTTATGATTGTTGACACTATGCATACGCTACAACTAAATCATTTAAGGCCAACACAGACCTTGTTGGAATTGGTAGACAAATCAATCATCAGCCCAACATGAAGCCTAGATGATGTAACGGTTACCTTAGCCTCCTGGGAGTATCCTATGGACTTCTTGGTAATTCATTCAAAATCCTCAAAACCTGGGCATCCAAATGTGCTTGGTCTACCTTGGTTGTCCATTGTTGATGCATTTATTAGTTGTCGATATGGAGAGATGAAAATTTCTAATGGAACCCACAGTAAAAAACTTGTTCTCTTTCCTCCTGCCCAACCAGCCACTGAAGTTCCAATATGGCTAGAGAATCCCTATGGGGAGGAGAACTGTGCTCAGTTCCTGTTAACACTTGAGCAAGCAAAGGGAGTTCAAGAACAAACTGAAGAACACATTTTAAGCCTATTTTTAACCAAGGGGAAAAATAGGCTCAAAATAATGAAAAATCTAGAATGATGGGCACCGAAGGGATTGTCTTGGGTCATCATATTTCTGATACTAGCATACAGGTAGATCCTACTAAAATTTAAATTATTTCTCAAATCAGAATTCCTAGCTCACAAAAAGAAGTTAGAAGCTTCTTGGGGCATGCTGTATATTACAGGAGATTTATTCAAAATTTCACAAATTTGGTTTCCCCACTGTTCAAATTATTAGCAAAGGAGGTCGAATTCCATTGGGATGAGAAATGGTAGATTTCTTTTGAAATTTTAAAGAAAAATCTTTACAATTCCCCTGTATTAAGAGGACCGAATTGGTCTTTTCCCTTTCATATCTGCACTAATGCCTCAAATGCTACTTTGGGAACCGTTCTAGGACAAAGAGAAAACCAAATTCCCTATGCTATCTACTTTGTTAGAAAAAATCTCTCCCCTACTGAAGTGAATTACACTATCACTGAAAAGGAATTCTTATCAGTGGGACATGCCATTAACAAATTCAGACACTACATAACAGGGTATGAGGTTTTTGTACACATATACCATTCAACTATTAGGTTTTTAATGAATAAGCCTGTGACAAATGCTAGAGTTACTATATGGATGCTACTATTGGAAGAATTCAATATTACTATCATTGACAGACCTGACAAAGATAACCTTGTTGTTGATTTCCTATCTAGACTCATTCATACAGGTGATAATGCCCTAGTGGATGACAATTTTCTAGATGAAATTTTGTTTGTTATTTCTACTTACATTCCTTGGTATGAAGATGTGACAAACTATCTTGTAACAAGGAAATTACCTCATAATTTGTCCCTTCGAGAAAAAGAGAGGATTATTGAGTTGAGCGCAAATTATATGTGGCATGATGAATTTCTATACCATACAAGAACTGATTTGGTGATTAGAAGATGTGTACTAGAGGATGAGATGTATGGTATCTTCAAAGCTCACCATGATGGCCCATGTGGAGGCCATTTTGTTGATAAGAGGACAACATACAAAATACTACAGACATGCTACTATTGGCCAACCATTTTCAAGGATGCAAAGAAATATGTGACCAATTGTGATGATTGCTAGAGGATGGGAAAACCAACTACAAGTGATGAAATGCCTCTCCAAGATCAGGTAGTAATTTAATCATTTTAGAAATGGGATTTGGTCTCTGTAGGCCCTATCCACCCCATGTCTAGAAGAAGAAGGTATATATTGTTTTGTACAGATTATGTGACTAAATGGGTAGGGGCTAAAGCTATGTACTCTGCAAATGAAAAATCAGTTGTTGATTTTCTATTCGAAGACATCTTTACTCGTTTTGGTGTGCCTCGCGAAATAGTGACAAACCAATGAACTCAATTTACCTCCAATATGGTCAAAGCTATTACTGATCAATATCAAATTAAACATAGGAAATATCACCCCCAAGAAAATAGACAGGTAGAATCAACCAACAAAATGATAGAGGCTATACTTACCAAGATATTTCAGTTACACCATAAACATTGGGTGGATCAGTTGCCTGAATCCTTATGGGCCTACAGAACAACTTGGAGAAACACCATAGGCCATACACCTTATGAATTAGTGTCTGGGAAGCAGGTGTTGCTTCCCATAGAATTTCAAGTAAAAACTTATAGGACTGCTATGCAATTGGGAATGGACTTGGATTAAGCCCAAAAACAGAGGATACTGCAGCTAAATAAACTTGATGAAATCAGACAATATGCTCTGCAGAGGACTACACTTATTCAAGAACAAAGGACCAAATGGCATGACAAGTATATCAAGAAGAAATCTTTTCAGTCTGGTGATTGGGCCCTTCTATATGATAGTATGTTCAAGAGTTTTAAAGGTAAATTGTCCACTCGATGGTTGGGATCTTATGAAGTAGACACAGTTTATGACAATGGTTCAGTAAATATAAATACTATTGATGAAGATTATACATCCTTTTTTGTGAATGGGCATCGATTGAAATTCTATCATAAGCCTCTGTCTAAAGATGATTTTATCAAACAAGTTCTTCAGAATTCAGAAATGAAATTGATAAGAAAGAGGGGTTCCCCTCCTCCTGAACCACCACTGTAAATTTTTGTTATGTGATTTAATTTAATTTTGTACATACATGTATATATAGGTGTGTGTTAGATAATGATTTTTTGTGGCGTTACTAACAAAATAATAAGTTGATTATGTTCTCATCTAGATAGGAAATAAAGAAGACGTTTGCTAGAGGTGATTTTATTCCTTTACCCAACCCTGGCAGATTACTCATGGGAAAGGAGTCAAAAGGAGTTTTCTTTAAGTTTTTCTGACTTCTAAAAATTGAAAACATCGGCGAGCACTAACTGACCTAGGCTCAAGAAAAATCCGCAGGAAAGTATAAGGAGTTTTATTTAAGTTTTTTAGACTCCTAAAAATTGAAAATACTGGTGAGCATTAATTGATCTGGGCTAGAGAAAAGTCCACAGGATAGTATAAGGAGTTTTCCTTAAGATTTTCAGACTCCTAAAAATTGAAAATATCGGTGAGCATTAACTGATCTGGGCTCGAGAAAAATCCACAGAACAATAGTAGTTAGGATCTTGTTTTCAATAAAATGGGAGCGGAAATGAAAACAATGGTTTGTTTGGTTCCAAAAAGAGGAGGTTATGCACCTCTAAAGGAGGATGTCCAACTGCAGTTGCCTTCTTGTTACAGAGCTTGGAACCTAGTCATTGAATTATTTTGCCTCATTTTTACTTCCGCTGCAATTTCAGAGTTTTTGTACCAGTCTGTTGTTTGTTGTTTTACCTATATGGTCCTACAGCAGAATAAATTCACATGTTCTCCTCCATAAGAAACAACAGATGCCAGTAATGACTACAAAATGCAGCCTACAAAGTTCCAATCTACAAAATACGCCACCAGGTACCTTATCCAATTTTCATTGGGTACGAGAATAAAATTATGTGGTTATCTGGTACTAGATAAAATCTTTGTGTTGTTTCGGTACTAGATAACATCTCTGTGTTTTTCCGGTACTGCAAATATTTTCCTTTGTGTTCATCTGGTACTATACAAGTCTATGTGTTGTTCTAGTACTACAACAATATTCACCTCTGTGTTCATCCAATTCTGAGGAAGAAGGCCTGTGTTGGTATGGTACTACAACAATTTTTTAAGAAGTGGTCCAGTACTAAGTTGTGGTCCAGTACTGATAATGAAGCCTAGATCTGTTGTTTGTTGTTTTATTCTCATGCATCTACATTACATCAATTATTACAAGTCCCCTACCATAAACTTTTGCAAGTCCTTGTGTATATTTCCTGCTCAAGAAATCATTTACATGCACTCAAAACATTTGATGGGTTGGTTGTAATATGTTTAGAGGCACGTAGTAATTATACTACTAGCAGGACCAATTTCGTTCTCAAACACTCTTGTCAAAGACTCTCGTTCATATGATGGAGAAATAAAATCATCCCATTATCCAACATTATACCGAGTTAATAATTGACTTAAACTATGTCATAATGCATGATTATTTTCCGATCATGATGATGTCAATGGTTGCATAACGGTGAACTTTAGTCACATCGACCATATATCTTGTAATCATTTACCAACATCGTCATGAACATGATATAACACAATTCCTGATATGATCTTCTAGGTTATTATGGATATGACTTACCCTTACTCTCGCCATCATTATAGTTGATTTGACCATTGTAATTCAAATTCTGATTTATAAACACTCCTCTGTATGGCTTCTCCATCCAAATGAGCATTATTTACCCATTTTTACTATATGATCTCCATTCATACTATTTCTATGTCCCCTCATCCCGTTTTCATACTTTGTTTGCTTCTGATACTCCACTGTGCGTTGCTTGTTCTGGTATTAAACCCTCATCCTACGTTCTGTTGCCTCATACGCTGTGATATTTTCTTTTAAGTTAGCATGGGGATTGATAGACACGAACCAGTGTTCCAATTATATAGGGAGACGCATGAATACCGAGTTTGAAGGGAGAAATTTGAGCAAACCGGCTGGGTCACGTTCTTAGAAAAATTCAAAGGCCATCATGAGGGGGTATCTCGTGCCTTTTCTCAGATTTATGACGAAGAGATTGTTCAGTTTGGGGGATTGAAATTGACAATAACAAAGGCCACAATACCAGAAGCTACATGATTTCCTTCCTCTGGAGAGAAATATTTTAAAGGGGTTATTGTCGATAGAAGGCTTTGTCATAAGTTTCTAAAGACAGAACACCAGGATCTCGATTGGACAAAAGGAATTTCCTGGAGTTTTATTAAGGAGGAGTATAGGACAATGCTCATCATCCTGCAGAGGTTTCTCACCTATGAAGGAAGGTATGTCGTGACTTTCTTATATCATTTAAAGCTTTTGTTTCATTTTGAAGGAGGGACACAAATTGAATTTCCCTATTTCCTCTGGATGGGTCTAAACAAAATGGTGAGAGGAGTTAAATCGACATCTAAGAAACCTGAAACTAGTCTCTACCACCATGGGTTAATGAAGTTACTGATTTTCCATGCATTGAGAAAACAAGGGAGAAGTTGGAAACAACTCCTTCAACAAAAATTTTCACAAGATGGAGATTCCAAATTTGTAGAAGAACATGAAACAAAGGAATGTAGTGAGGAGTTAGGCATAAAACTAAGGGATAGGAAAAGTAGAGAGAAGAAGCTAGGAAGTGAAGGGGCTACTATTGCACCTAGTTCATCCAATCCCATTGATAGGTTGGACAAGGGTAAGTTCGTTATGATAGAGGAGCCTACTACATTGAGGAAGAAGAGGTCCTCCCAATCTAAGGAACCAAGTCCATCCCCAATCCATAAAATTCAATTTCTACGAAGTGAGAGGTGAAAAAGGAAGAAATCTCGTCAAAATGAAGTTTCAGATGGTGCCCTTGAGGCAAATATTGATTTGCCTCGAGAGTTGGTTATTAAGTTGGAGAAGACTCCTGAAGTAAAAATTGGAAGTAGGGGGAAGCTCAAAACTAGGAATGAGCAGAAAGAGTCAACTCTCATATCTACACCTCAATCCCCTAGGGTAAAAATGAGGGGTGTACATAAAGAGAAAAATTCCATACCTACACCTCAATCCCTTAGAGTAAAAATGAAGGAGGTACAAAAAAAAGAAAACTCTAGGGTAAAAAACAAATATGTGCAGGAACAACAGGTTCCGATACCTACATCAGCTCCTACAACAAAGAGGATAATTTTTTTTGGGGAAACTTTCACTCGTGTCAGTACATCTAAGGAAGCCTCACATCCAGTACATAGAACTACAAGAAGCATGGCTAAACAGATAACAATTCACATGTGCCTTCTTTTCCAGAGGAGCCTATTGATATTCTGACTTCTCCAAAGAAGGAAATTTTCTATGGAGCAATGATTAGTGAGACCGAGGAGTTAGTAAAAAAGACCTTAAAAGGTTTAAGGAAGGTGGTGGAAGCCTAAGAGGAGGTAACTAAGCAAGAAACCATATTTGATCCTGTCAGTTCCTTGAGCAAGAAACAATTGGTATTGAAGGTTGGGAAACTTACAAAACAAAGTAAGAAGTTAAAACAAGAGGTTACAGAGTATCAAGTTTTATATAGGCACATTAAGGCAGAGATTGCACAGTTGAAAGAATATAACCGAAGATTACAGGATGAGAAAGAAGAATCCTCTACTATGCTTAACAAAGTTTTGTGTTTGATCCAATACACCAGAGTTATTAAGAAGGAGCTTAGCAGTGAGGCCTCTGGTTTCAATATTCTACAACCAGACAAATGATATTCAGCCAGGGTGGAAGACAATTTTAGTTTTGCAACTTTTGAGGACCAGTTCCGACATTTTTGCATGAGGAAATGCAATGACTTAAGCATGGGGGAATGTTGGGTCTCCGTTTTGACACCCCTCTTACCTTATCTTACCTTCTATCTTGGTCAATTTTACCTCTGACCTATGCACAATTTGTCTATTTCTTCCCCAATATACCTTATGGCCTTACTAATGTGCATAATGAGGTAACTCATGTTGAAAGCATAATTTGTTTCATTTCTTAATTAAATTGGGATTAAATGATTGTTGTTTATGCTTATAATTACTTTGATTAATTTAAGAAGCTTTCATGACAAGGATTTATCTCATTCGGTACTCAACCTCGGGGCTCGTTCGATACTCCGCCTATTCCAGTACTACAATATTGCAATTGTGCTCATCTGGTACTCCACCTATTCTGGTACTACAATATTGCAACTGTGTTGGTCCGGTACTCTGCATATTTTGGTACTCCGTCTATTACGGTACCCAAATCTATGTTTATTCGGTACCAATATATTTCATTGTGTTAGTCTGGTACTGGATCTATTTCTACAGGATTGATGTTTTGAATGAGTACGCTGGTGATGGCTCCAAGAAACTTGTCGGATGGAAGCATCTTTGGTTCGTTTGAAGACCACCATAGACTATGATACACGTCATCACTCATTCACTTTGTGTCATGAGGATGAATCTCTTCCCATGATATATGATTTGATAACCAATTGTAATATTTTTGCAAAAAATTGATATTATCTTCAGACTTTGGTTGTAATGAATGATCTTCTTTAATAAGAAACTATGTTGATGCTCGAGAGAGAGATTAAATATATTTTTATGATGAGAAACTAAGTTTTGAATTACTGTATACCTATCAATTAAAGTAACATGAAGTTCAACCTTTGAAATTCATGGATATGATTAAAGTGTGTGTTCTGTAATCTTCTAAAGCTACCTTGTTGGTACGATAAGGGCCCACCACCCCAACCAAGGTAAGTCTCCTTGTATTTGTTTGTGTATGGATTTGAGCTAGTTTGTGTGTGTGTGTGATTAGAATAATTGTGTCTTGTAAACAATTCTGAGTGAGTAATATTTCCTAAGCACAACGTAGATTTATGAATAGATATTTGCTGATTTTTGGATGAGTGTGAATAAATAATTTATGTTAATCACGGTATATGATTCCATCTCTATTTTTGTAGTGTGAGATTTAGTTGACAAAAACTCTGTAGATGTTCAAGATTGTTAGATAGGAAATTACCATTTTTTGAGTTTAGAAGCTTCAATATCTATTTTGTCTGAAGTAAGTGCAGGAATGAACCAAGCTCCATATCTCACCTACATGCACTAAGAATGGAGTTTCTTGTGTAATGCTTCCTGCATAGGGACATAAGTCCTTTCCAAACATTGATTGTGTTATGAGTGGTTCTTCTGTTGATTATCGTTGAAGTGTACCCATATTTGTTTGCTAGTTGTTATTAAGAGTAGTAGCTACAAATAACATAATCAAAGTCCATCTTTCAATTTCATGAGCTTGTAAATGGATAAGTCATTATCTGAGCAAGATCTTTTGAATACATGATTGTTAAGATTTTGTTTGCAAGTTTTTCTTTCTGATTTTTAAAACTGTGTGAAAGGCAGAGTATTGAGTTTCAAATGTTTCTTATTTATGATATACTCATCAGACGTAGTTAGATTACCTACTTCCACCACATATAGTGCAACAACTCTGTTGATTGTGAATCTCGATCGATAATTCATGATTGACAATATATTGAACATATAATTGCACCAACAACCTGCATTGTTGATTAGTCCAATTTGCACAAGCTTATATTTCTCTTCAATTAAAGCATGAAAAAAGGACTCACGAGATGGTTCTTTATAAGCAGTCCCTAGACTTCTCTAGTGGCATAAAAGGTAGATACAAAAACATAATATCCACTACCAATCTTAGAATGAATATCATATGTGCATCAATCTTCCTTCAGATCTAGTTAGAATTCTATACACAAAAGAATAAGTGTTTTAAACTTAGATAAGTACTTCAATGCAAGGAAAATCATTTGGACTTAAAGTCATTAACTAATTTTCCAACTAGTGAGATGGAATAAAATTGTGTTTACCAAACATAGCTTCAAGATTTTCCCAAGATTTATCTTGTTTCTTAATTTCTTGAAGATGAAACCTTTAATCAGAAGAGATGGACATTTTGATTAGTCCTCGTGCTTCATCATTCCTATTAACCCATTTGGCATACTTTTCATCATCGGTGGGCTCTTGTTCTTTCCTCAAGGTAATCTGGTACATTCCTTTACTTCTTAATATATCTTCCATATGGAATTTCCATGATAAGTAGTTGGTACTGGTAAGAAAAATATCATTGGGAGAATCCATATTAAATATGCAGAGAATATGGATTTAAAATATGAAACTAATTTTCTAGATGGAATGCTCTTGAAAAAATAGGTCGTGTCCAAAAAAACGACATTGTAAACGAACTTTGCATGTGAAATTTATGCCATTTTTAAAAAGGCATAAATGGTAACCAAAGAGCCACGTGGAAAGTAGAAGTTGGTCCACGTGGTGATACCCCTCCTTCTAATAACCTCACTTTTACAAATAAGTTGCTTATGAAGTGACCCACTTTTATAGAATAAGCGGAGATCACTTTTACAATGAAGTTACTTTATATATGAAAGTTGCATACAAAACAAATAACTTAAAATAAAATTTTAAAGCTACTTATAGTGATTTACTTTTAGAATTTAAGTGAAATGAGACTTGAAATCGAGACCTCTTACTTAATACAACAACTTTTAGCCAAGTGAGCTAGTGCAAAACACATTATATTGTTTAGAAGGAGGATTGGGGGTGTTGTTTTTGTTGTTGTTGTTGTTGACGACCTTGGAGAGCATGCTCATAAAAAACTATTTTCACACGAGGAAAACAAAATTCTTATCAATGTCAACAAGGGTTATATCTTGGTTAGCCTACCCAAAAAATGCAAGTTTTCCCTATGTTTATGATTTACCAAGATCGCACATAGTGCACGACAAAGATCATAAACAGATAGGAAAACCCTCTCTGCTATGTTACTGATTTTCCAAGATCACACAAAGTGCGAGGAAAAGAGCATACACAGATAAAAACGAGTAACAACCTAGAAATGAAAAATAGAAAACTGAAATATTATCGAGCTGTAAAATTTTAAAAGGGTGTATTCAGGCTTTATACCTCTTGATCTGACTAAAATAGTCATATCTTGGGAAAACATAAACCTTTTCAAGTGAAACGAAAGGAGTTCTGTAGTGTACCTTTTTACTACCGTGGTTTCCAAACCTCTCAATTACCATGCTATACATGAATTAGAATTACATAATTCGTACAGACATTATAAGCACATGCATTTAAACAATTAAACACACGTAATTCTCAGAGTAAAATATATAAGTTACTGCTACAATTAAACAAGCCATAGCATTCAACAGTAACTCATTTACACAGCAGAAAACATGATACATAAACAACACAGTCATGCCAAATGTGATCAAACATAATTCAGATACTTATCTTTTAACAGCTGTAGAATTCACCAACCAAGTGCAGGCCTCCCACGAACCTCCCAGTTGTAGACCACACTGTTCATCAGCTCAACAGCGGGTCACCCCCGAGCTGGGACCGAGCTCCACCCCCAGGCAAGGAATCCTAGGCTAGGCTGAGGTTACAGGGAATTCAGTCATACACAACCATCATGAAGAAAGATCTCCCAGGAATCTCCCACGCTCACTGCCCACAGACCCTCATTGCCCACATGCCTGTTCCACCCCAGGAGAGTGCACCTTCTCTATCACCTAGACAGTCCTTCGGCTGCCAGTCTCCCTTACCTTGGGTTACAGGAATAGACCGGACCGGTAGTCTCCGGGCTCTATGGCAGCTACAGGGTTCCTTCCAGGAGTTCTCTTCTCCCTCTGCGCACTCTCTCACCTGGAGGAGTCGCTCACAGGCCAACAAGCCTCACGCAGTCTAGTACTGTGTGGTCACAACAACCCACAGGAAACACAAACACAGGCTTTCCCAAACCAGTTCAACAATCACAGGATGATCTCACGGTGATGGTTCTGGAAATGCGTGACAACAATCCACGTAGGAAATTACACAGACTCCCTGGTTCGAACGGGTAAAGAGTCAACTGGCTTCACAGACGGACACAATCTTATCGGCTCCCAGAACAGAGGGCGTACCAGTATCTTTGCAGTGTCAACACAGACTTTACGGCTTCAGAGATGACCCCCGGGTATTCTGGCAGAGGTCGTACCGGTTCACGCTTAGAGGTTCGGGTCCGAATGGAGGAAGATCCCCCTCCCATGGTTCAACTCAGCTCTTATATTTGCATGCACCAGGGCTGACACTTGTCACCCTGGGAACTGCATGCGTACCACAACGTGCATCCCCTTTGCACGTTCCCTCCCTTGCCAGGAACTTAGGATAAACAAAAATGCACATGTCTCTATTTAAAATAATATTAAAATATTATTTCTCAGGCTTAAGCCCCTAGGCTCATCACTCAGCCCCTCTCCCACCTTCCAACCCCTAGTTCCTTGCCCACTCTGTGGACGCTCAGTCCTCCATCACTCATTCATCGTGGTCGGTCTGCACTGGCGGTGTTTATATTTTATTAATTGATCTGCATACATACAGGTACATCAACAGGCTCCTGGCCTTCAACACTTAGGCTCCCTGGCCTATCAAAACACATAAGCCTATAGCTTATGCTAAACTTGGCTCACCAGCCTATAGAACACATTTACAATTCTTTTATATAACATGATCTGTAACGGGGCTCGGCCTTGGGGACACTACAAGTTCCTAACTGAAACGAGTGCAATGAAATAATCCTCTCGGACCATAAATGTATCAAAATGGAGGAAACCACAAATGAGGCAACACAACTTCACGATCTCGATCTACAATGTGACCAGGTCTTCAAATGCACTCTGATACCATGTTCGACAACCTAGGTATTACAATAGAGGAAGAAAACCTTCAATAATCACTCACACAACCAGATCAAAGATCAAGAAATTGGTGTTTTTATATGGTAAAACCCATACAAGGAAACATCCACGGCCCTAGCCAATGTGGCCACTTGGAACAATTTATTAATGCAAAAGAAAAATATTATAGAGAGATTTACAAGAGCATTTCTCATAATCGATCATCGAAAAATGACCATCCATGCTTTTTAAATAGAGATCATGGACCAGCCGGGTGTTAAGCCACAAATCAATGTAGTCGTTAATATCGAGGAGAATATGAGTCGTCAGATCACTCTATGTTGGGAACATATCGTGATTGTCATATTACCTAACTACAAATGCATACTAATGCATACTAAAGAAACACACTTTTACATAATGACACTTTTGACCAAGTTGATCTTAACTAACTCATAGTGTATATATATATATATATATATATAAGTTATTAAGTTGACATAAAGAAATCATAAACTTAACAGAATTATGGAAAGAAATTTCACATAAAATTGAATAAATAAAATTGCATAACTCATAAAAATGTTGTCATACAATTTGAGTATTTACTCAAATAGAAATTGGCCAAAATATCTTGGTTTTAAATATTATATTTAAACTGATAAAAATATTCAAGTTTGAGTACAAAGTTTCCAACCCCTTTTCTTCTAATATGAGATTACATTATATAATATTCAAAACCTAAAAGTATGGGTATTTTTTTTCATTTCTTTCAACTGATTCTTGAAATGACAAATTAGTTGCTCATTCTTTTTCTTGATAAATGACATGCTCCTCATTGGCAGTGAACTCTTTGCTAACTTTTCTCACTAGTTCTCTAACATATGATTGCCATAAAGAATTTTTTCTTTCCATTTGTGAAATAAGAGGTGGATATGGAATATCCATATTTAATTTGTAACAATAAATATTCTTAGCGATCTTTACATTCTCTGTTTTGAACTTTGAGAGGAACAAGTCAATTTATTTAAAACATTTTGTAGGCTAATAAATAAACTCTTTAATTGCATCAATATTCCATAAGTCAAGCTGAGTGAATTTATCGGCACATGTCTCCTTTTGTTGATTAACATCTTTAAGGAAAGTTTGTAGTGGAACTGTTTGACCTAGAAACTAAACATGAGGCATATCATAGTCTTCAATGACATCTAAAGATGAATCCCAGAGATCTAAACAATTATTATTAGTTTCACTAATTAAATCTTACGAAACATCACAATAGTTAAACTAAGCATCTAGTGAAGCTTGAATTTGAATCTTTTCTTCATCAGTCATTCTTGAAACACTTTAAGGCACACTCTTATTATTGGCTTCCCACATTTTAATTTTATCAAAATATTCTTGAGTGTTCTTCTTCTCCTCTGATTGCACTTGATTTCTATAAATAAACTTAAGCAACTTATCATGTTGTTCCTTAATTTCATTCAACTTACCATAAAATAACTATTGAAGATAAACAAGTTTGGCATTAATAACAACAACATCTACTTTAAGGAATTCTACATTACCTTGATTCCCCTTCAATTCCTCAATTTGGGCCTCTAAGGAATTGATTTTTTCTTGATATTTATCAAAAATTCCTTTTTGTTCTTCTTGAAGAACAATTAATTGCTTGGCATGTTCTTCTTTGATAATAGCTACTTCATTTTTGTGGAGATCATTAAATGTTACAATAAATGCTTTATTTTCTTCAATGAGTTGACTTAGTTGATGCTGATGCTCTTCAACCAACAAATATTCCTGATTTTTCAACCTTTTCGGTAGCTCTGCAACTTGTTTCTTCTCTTTTCTTAACTTTGTAGTGAGATTAGCAATTGACCATTTATTGGCATCAACAAATACTCCCATAGCATATGTTGTTTCCTCGAAAAATTCTTCATCATTTAAATGTGCTACATTGAAAATTATAACCTGATCCTTTGGATTCTCTTCATATATTTCTATTTTCCTCTTTTTTTCTTTCCTTTTCACAATGGATTTATTTGTGCTCTTAAAAGTATAATTTCTTAAAGGGACAACAATTTCTTCCACCAGCTCAAAACTATCCAAATATAATGTTGTATACATCCACTTTCCAGGAAGAGAAATGATTGGTATAGTATTAATGGTTGAAAAAGTTGTAATAGTTGTTAAATTTGAATGCCCAACACTTTAATCAGGATTGTTTTCTTTGAATCCTTCAACAAACTTTGAAGGAGTTTGCAATCCTTTGTTTTCCTAAATATCATTATATGAGTCTTTTCTTCCCTTGTCCTAATCACTTTTATCCAATTCTTCCTTATTTTGTTCTTTTCCATTATTGATTTGCTGATCAATCTACATGCCCTCTGGTGGATTGTCTTTAATTTTTCCTGTTATTGATTGAACATTATCAACAATTCCCTATGCATTGCTTTGTATTTCATCCTCCTTTAGAAAATCATTTTTCATATTGAGATGGAAGGTTAAGAATTCAAATACTTTTGGACTATATTTAACTTGTTCAATAATTTTGATCACTTCTTGATAAATTTGAGATCCTTGAAAAATAATATCAAATGAGGATTCTTCATGAACATAAGATTTGGCATTTTTTACCATACTGCAGTGTTTTTTAACAAGACCTTCTGGGCCATGCCTTTTGAAATTTCCAAAATCTAGCTAAATGTCTCCAAGTCGCTCTGCTTCCTTTAATGTGCGTTTGGCATTAGAAAAAGAATAAATTCCTAATGAAATATGAAAAGAATTCCATTGTTTCTTTTGATTTTTATATAAAGAAGTAGCAATACCCATGACCAATCTTTGATATGTTATTTCTCTAAGTACAAGCCTATCTAGGACATATCTTGGTAAAATATGAGGAGTTCCCTAACATCCATATATCCTTATATAAGAAAAATATTCATGTAAAAACCAAACTCCTATTTCTTGGATTGCATTCATGGCTTCTTGGGTAAATTTAGGAGTTGTCTGATTTTACAATAGAATATGCAAAGAGATCATGAAATTGTCACAAATTTCATAAAAGTAATTCTTGCAATTAATAGACTTAATTTTGAATAGTAAATATGTTTTGGATCTTGAGAGATTGACCAATTCCAACACATCATTAGAAAATGAGTTTTATCACAAACTGCATCTATTAGACAACTAGACATGAAAAACCCTGGACAAAACCATAGTGGTGCTTCTTATGATTTCTTCTTGACTTGTTGTTGAATATTAGTTAAAAGTATATGTGCCTATATAAATATTTTTCATTTTAGTACGTGATGTAAAATAGGAACCCATCCTAACTTGAATTTTAATGAATCATTTTCACCATATAACCTACAAAGAATTATATCTACTAAGATTCAAGGTTTCTTCAGATGTTGAATGGAGTATAGTTTTTATGAATTAACTTTAAATGAGGGAGTATCATACCACCATTCTCTAATTAAGTTAGCCATTTGAATGTTTTCCTCATTTTCTTATTTGGCTTCAAATTCTTCTAAAACCTTTTCATTCAAACTAACTTCCGTTGATTTTAAGTTGTACGTGTTAAAAATATCTTCATTCCTAAAAGACCCAATGACTTGACGAGAAGAATTAACAATTGTACAAGTTTTAATATCAGTATGAGAAATTATCCACTGTAACATGTCATAGTAAGGAAAAATGGTTGGTCTGGTAGGTACTCTGTGCAGGTTGGACATTTTGATGTCCTCAAAATCATTAGCATATTCTTCACATTCATCCTTGAAATTTCCCTCTTCAAGGAAATTATAAATCTTGCTCCATTCCATGCAATTATTGATGCTAGTTTTGTAAGAAGTGTCTGAGTACAAGGAAAAATTAAGGTTCTTTTCTTATTCCTCCTCAACCTTTTGTTGTTTTCCTTTCCCTTTCTTGGTCATTTTGTCTGTAAAGAACCTACATTTCATAGGAAACAATTAAATCATACTTAGTTCCTATTTAAATAGGAATTGAAATTTAAAATTTGAATTAATAGCAAAAACTAACTAGGAATCAAAGCTATGTAGAATATTGTAGCTTTCACTCTTGATATTCAACTGGTAAATGTCATTTTCCTTATAGAAAACTCAGAACAATGCGCAAAGTAAACAAATGAAATTGAAGTATGTGATATGCGTGTAATAGATGTTTTAAGGATTGGTTTTCATTTCATTATAGGATTAAATTCGTGTAATGAATATTAACCAACAACCATCATAATCATTAATGGAGGAAAAGATAGTAAACAATTTTGAAAATAAAGAGGTAAAATCATATTCTTGTTAACTGAGCACTTGACCACCGGATAAACAAGCATTTTATTGAAAATGTACATCAAGATCGTCCCAATGATGAGAGGGTCAATGTAATTATATATTTTAACACAAATTTGTCAATTTTTTTGACGTAAAACCTTATGTTAATAGAAGCAATTTTTTCAAAACTTTGATCTATGTTAAGAGTTAAGGAAGTTGTTATTAAGGGGGGATAAGCTCTAATGCCTCCTTCCTTCTCCTATTGTGTCACCTTTGTAAATCCTTCAATCCTGTCCCAAGTTGTTCTTAAGGGGGGATGTTAGGATATTTAGACACTTAGGAGTTAGCTAAGATCAACTTAGTCTAATGTGTCTTTAGGTAAACGTGTGTTTGTTTAGTATGCATCAGTATGCATTTGTAATTATGTAATCAAACATTCAAAGTAAGTTCTATACATAGATTGATATGACGAATCATATTATCCTCGATCTTAATAGCTACATTGATCTGTGACTTAACACCATATTGGTCAATGATCTCTATTTAAATAGGATGGAGGGTCATTTGTTCATAATCAATTGTGAGAAACTCTCTTGTAAAATATTTTTCTTTTCCATTAATATATTGCCTCAAGTGGCCACATTGGTTGTGGCCATGGACTATTTCCCTCTTCAATGGTTTTAACAACATAAAAACATCAGTGTATTGATCTTTGATCTATTAGCGTGAGTGGTTATTGAAGGTGTTCATCCTGTGTTGGAATACACTATTTTGTTGAACAAAATTGAGAAAATAAGATCTCATTCTCTTATGTACAAATGTACATTCAGTTTCCTTCAAAATTCACAAACAATTGTGGGTATGCTTCCCGCATGGATTCCTCATGCTCCCATGTAGTGTCTTTAGGATTGTAGTAAGTCCATGAACCTTTATTAAATAGATGGATGTTTTCTTGAGCACTTTGAGCTTCTAGTCGAGGATTCGTATTGGTTCCACCTGGAAGTCCGCTTTGTGTTCCACCTGGATCACATTCCAATCAATCACTTGATTATGATTAAGTACATATGTTTTTAATAGACACTTGTAACATGTTATAAATTCTCATGGATGCAGGTAATGGTAGCATGTATGCAATTGGCCCTATCTTTTCTATAATTTCAAAAGGCCCACAATATCTCACTGCCAACTTTGGGAAACTTCCTAATTTCAGAGAGCTTCTCTTGAATTTATTTTTTAAAAACACATGATCTCCCACTTTAAATTCTCTATGCGTTCTTCTTTTATCGACATATCTCTTATTCATGCATTGTGCAACTTTCAAATTTTACTTGATATTTACCATTTTTTCTTCCATTTCCTTGAACAATTATCTCCTAATCACTACTCTATTTGATGGGTTATCCTAACTTACTAGTGTGTTGCATTTTTTTTTCCATACAATGCTTCAAACGAGCTCATATTCAATGCTTCTTGATACCCATTATTGTAAGTAAACTCAACGAAATGGATATAGTCCTCCCACTTAGAAGGCTTGTCCATTACATACATTCTTAACATATCTTCATTTATCCAATTAATAATTTATGTATTCCCATCTCACTATGGGTGATATATTGTAATGAAATTCAGATTGGTCCCAAATCCCTTAAATAACCCTTTCCAAAAATTGGAAGTGAACTTGGAATCTCGGTCCAACACTATTTCCTTAGGCACACCATGTAGCCTTGCAATTTCTCTCATATAAATTTCTGCAATATTGGCTTCCTTATGAGTTACTTTCACCAGAATGAAATGTGCATCCTTTGTAAGTTTGTCCACCTCTACCATGATGGAATCATGCTTCTTTGTTGTCTTAGGAAATTTGGTAATGAAATTGATAGTAACAACTTCCCATTTCCATTCAGGAATGGGAAACAAATGCAACAATCCCGATGGATGTCCATGCTCAACCTTTACTTTCTAACATTTCATGCATCTAGCCAAATAATCGGTAACATCTTTATTCATACCTAGCCAAAAATGTTGGCCTCTTACAGCTGCAATAGTTTTTTGGTATCCTAGATGTCCAACATATGGAAAATTGTGCATCTCCTTTAAAACAAAATTTATCAATTCTTGAGAATTGGGAACATACACTCATAAGAGGATTCCATCCTCTTGTAGTTTGTAATCCTTATATTTTTCTTGTACATTATTTTGTTATAGGATTTATTTGACTTGCACATAATGTTGGTTTATTGTTACAACCTATAAAATTATATCTTTTAAATATTTCATGTATGTATTAATGGTTGTAGCATGCATTTTATGCACCCTTCCGTTGAGTGCATCAACCACCTTGTTCTTTTTTCTCTTTATGTGCTTGATATCAAATTCATATTCACTAAGAAATTCCAACCATCTAGTTTGTCTAGCATTTAGTGTTGGTTGTTCAAACAAGTATTTAATACCACTATGGTCTATCCTTAATTCAAAGTTTCTACCCATAAGGTAATGCATCCACATGCTTAAGGCATGTACTATGGCTTCCAACCCTAAGTCGCGTGCGACATAATTTATTTCTTGCTCCTTCAATTTTCTGGACACATAGCAAATTACGTGGTTTTGTAAGGAATCCATTAAGCCCTTCCTTATATGCATTTGTGCACACAACCAAATGATCATCTGGATCTGCAACTTTTAAAATAGGTGCACCAATTAGTGAATCCTTTAAGCACTAAAACATTTCTTCACACTTGGCACTCCATTCAAATTTTACTCCTTTATTTTGCAAATATGTTATTGGGTGTGAAATCTTGGAGAATCCTACAATGAATATTATGTAATAACCATCTAGGCACATGAATGATCTAACCACTAAAATGTTTGTTGGCGCTTGCCAACTTTTGATTGCTTCAATATTTTCTTGATCCATTGTTGATCCAGGTGGATATTGGTGGCCACTCACCTATTCCAACTAGCTCCTCCTGATAGTTTTTAGTTCAGTACGTTCTTCTGTAATTATTTGTAATTTTGTGTTCTACACTTCTGGTGTTGCTTTAAGCCCTACACATATACTAGGTGGAGATTGGTGGTCTCCCACCTAATCCAACTGGCTTATTTTGGAATTTTTCATGTCAGTATATATTTTTGTACTTCCAGGGTTGTTTTGGGGCCCTAAACAATGTTTTTTTGGCTTACCGCAATCAAATGGTAGACAGAGTCAAATTTTGACGGAATAATCTTTTCTCGAAAATACCTTTCCAACGGGCTATTACGCACCTAAAATGGAGGTTGTATGCAAAAGTTATGACCCCAAGAAGTTGAGGTACCAACTTACCCATCAGGGCCCACATAACTTTTGGCATTTCATCTCCTAGGGTTAGGTTTTTGGATGTCTAGGGTTTTGGAATTCATGAGTAATGTTAAAAAGGCCTCTGGAGCCTCTTTGTAATGATTATGCTCAGACATATGTGTGTAGTAGCCACATCTCTTCTTAGAGATAGATACCACCATTCGAGCAAGTTGTTTCAATTATGCGGTTTTACAGTTTCAACCTATTTTATTTATTCAATAGAAGTTATTGTTCACTAGATATATGTTGTTGTTCTCTGTATCTCTGCGTTATGATATTCAATCTATTATTCATTGTGTTTCTCTCATAAATATGGATCAACTGCTATTCCATTTTCTGAAACAATGTGACCCAAATAATGGATCTTCTTTTGATAAAAAGTGCATTTACTCAACTTGGCATACAATTGGTTCTCTCTCAACACTTGTAGAACCATCCTAAAATATTGTTCATGCTCATCTTTAGTCTTGGAATAGATAATAATATCATCCAAGAATACAATGACAAATTTATCTAGAAAATATTTGAACACCTCATTCATCAGACACATAAATGTAGAAGGCACATTTGTCGACCCAAAAGGAACCACTACAAATTCATAGTGTCCATACCTTGTCCTAAAGGTTGTTTTTCTAGTGGTTGATTCTCACCTGGTGATAACTAGATCTCAAGTCAATCTTGGATAATATCTTTGCTCCCTTCAGCTAATAAAAAATATCATAAATCCTTAGCAAAGAATATGTTTTCTTGATTGTAACCTTGTTTAGTTGTCTGAAGTCAATACATAACCTTGTTGTTCCATCTCTTTTCTTGAAAACAATAACCGAGGAACCCAAAGGAGAAACACTTGGGTGTATGTACCATTTATTCAACAACTCTTATATTTTCATTTGCAACTCTTTAGATATAGTTTGCTCATTTTGTAGGGAGTTTTGGACACTCAAGTGGCTTCAGGCATAGAGTCAATAGAGAAATATATATCCCTCTTTGGTGGAAATCTTGGAAACTCCCCAAACACATCTTCATATTATTTCAAGACTAGATAATATTCAATATGTGTCTCCTTATCCTTGATTAGCTCTTCCATATGGGATTCATATATCTGACATCCTTTTTCTAAAACTTCTTTTCAGTTGTAATTCTTAAATATCTTGAACTAATATAGGCCTTGGAATACCTTTCATTGTCCTATAATTCCCTTCCTCATTAAGACATGTGAAATTCTTGTTATAACAATCTAAGGCAACACAATGATTTTCTATCCAATCCATACCAATCAAGTAGTCATAAGACCCATGCGATATGATGTTAAAATATGCCTTTGTGTTGATTCCATTCATGTTTATGGGGCAATCATTAACAAGTTCATTTATTCTTCTCTTGGTTCCAGTATCTAGCTGAACTAACCAAGTTTTTTCATGCTTACATTTCTTCAATTTAAATCTTTCAACTATATTTGGATCTATATAGGTATGACTAGCTCCATAATCAATCAAAATAGCTATGGGATGATTATCAATCTTACCTTCCACTTCGATCATGTGGGATTGATAGTCTACTTGTCTACTTCCCAAGAATGCATAGATCCTTGGAATGCTTCTTACCATGTCCTCTAATGTCTCTTTGTTCTTGATGCTATGCACACTCTTCATTTTATTTCCTAGGTGAGGACAATATTTATACATGTAATCTCCTTCACATCCCCAACACTTTATGGGTTTTTGTCTTGGCCTCTTTCCCAAGGAATCTGTCATTTTTTTATCGCCTTAATATGGATACCCTTGTTTATAGCATTGAAGTATATTCCCAATGAAAGTTGTCTTGAAACATTTCTACCTTTGATCCATATTTCCTTTCTTCTTGTCATCCTAGGCCTTTTGGAAAGTTTGTCTTACTCTATTCTAATCATACAAATACTTATCTTTTATTATGGATTCTTCTAACTTCCAGGGCTCATCAAAATGAATTTTATTCTTGTAAAAGGATGAAAATCCACTCAGGAACCTATGAATTTTGACCTTCTCATCTCAGATGAAGCTCACATACCTGAGAAGTTCCAAGAATTTACTCTCATATTCATCCATGGTCATGTTCTGAAGTTTGAGTTCAAAGAACTCTTGCATATTCTTATCATAATATTTCTCTAATAAATATTATTGCTGGAAATATTTCTTGAACGACATCGAAGAAATTCTCTTCTCATGAAGGTGCTTAACCTACTTCAGTCAATTCCACCACATATATGTCTTTCCTTGAAGATGGTAGGCTACAATTATGGCTTCTACATTGGATGAGTAATCATGTAACTAGAAATATTTCCTCATTCCCAGCAACCATGTTTTTGCATCCTATCCTTTCTTTTTTCTCCATCAAATGATGGTGGCTTGATTTTCATCAACTCCCCTTGCAATATATCTTACCCATGTCTTCTCCTCTGATGTCTAACAAGAGACACACTTGGGCTACTTTTTGACCTTATTTACTACTGCATAATTTAGTTTATGACTTTTGAGAAATTTTATCACTCAATTCAAAATTCTTGGTGAATAAATGTCTCCTCTTCCTCAAGGCCTTTCAACAACTATTCGTTTGCTCAAATATGATCTTCGAGCTGAAAGTTATGGTTTGGAGAAGTTTATATTGTTTTTTCCCAATTTATCCATGTATGCTACATGTGTCTTCGTTTTCTTCCTACACAAATTTACATACTGAGATTCCAAATATGGCTCGATGGTTGTCTTATATGGTTCATAATATTTCCATACACTGCCTCTGTTCCTCAAACGAACTTCTGAGAAAGGAGTTATGCCCTCTGGAAGTAAATTGGTGTTGAAATTTTACCTTAATTGTTCCATCTATAACTTTCTCATACGAGCTTTGTTTTGCACCTGGAGTAGCTCGTTGGAAAGATCTCTTCAAGTTATTTTATTTAATATGTAGAGATAGAGTGTACCAAAGTTACACTTTGTTCTTGTGGATTTTTATTTCCTAAAAACGTTGTTTACGACCTCAAAATCTCCTCACAAGTTAATCACCTTCGAAAATCACAAAATTTCAAATAAAATTGTTTTCTTTTACTATTTTAATAATCTTTTAATATGATTCATAGATCTCAAATCAGAATAAATATCAATCGTTGATCCACTACAACTTCCCTAGGCCCACAGATGAATTTCCATCGTTGATCGCTAGCTTGAAGCAATTTGAACCTTCTATTTTCCAACACTACATTGGTGATCGATGCTCAGCGATTTCTTTTGGAAAACCAAACGTGCTCGCAAATCTCCTTGAACCCAGACCATTTTCCATCAACCATCAATCATTTCTCTTCATAGACAAATTGTTTCCCATGAATCTCATTGATCCTCGATCATATGCAATCAACCATTAGATAATTTCCTTGACAACCACGTGCCCATAAATCTCATTGAACCCTAACCATCGTCGCTCGACCATTCCTTTACTGATGTGGAAAATATGTTGGTGTGGAATGATACATAGATATTGATATGGCATGACATGTCATCTCGAGGTGTCAACTTGGATAACGTAGTATGACACATGGATGATGATGTTTTTGTTGGATTACCGAGTGGTTGGGTGGATCAGTAATAGAGAAATATAATCCCTTTTAACCATATAATGAAAGTTCTATATCAATGTAGCATTATCATCCAATATTTTTAGAGTAAATAAATAATGAACAAATGAACAATCATACACATACACAGTACACCAGTGGTTTTACGGGGAAAACCAAAGAGGGAGAAAACCATGGAATGATTTTTATTATATTTCTTGCAGAATTAAATTCATTGGAAGCACCAAATTCCTTTGTTTTCCAGCTGCAACTGGAAGGAGGCTCCAACCCCCTAGTTTCTCAGGATACAACTTGAGGGAAGCTCCAATCCCTAATTCTCTGGATACAACTAGAAGGAGGCTACAACCCCCTGTGTTCTCTGGATACAACCGGAAGGTGGCTACAACCACTTGTCCTTACCCCATCCAATATCCCTGGCGTATAAGTAGAATGATGGAACTACTGTCACACTATCACTCTGAGATATACTGTTGTAAACTTGTACCAATCAACCTGCGCCAAACAACATGTACCAATAAACTGAACAATGCATCAACTATGCATCGACATGTACCTCAACCTGTAATCAACCTATACCATAAACAAGTGCATCAACCATGCACTAACCTGTACCAAACAACCTGTAATTGACCTGTACCATAAACAAGTGCATCAACCATGCACCAACCTGTACCAAACAACCTATAATCAACTTGTACCATAAACAAGTGCATCAACGATGCATCAACCTGTACCTCAACCTCAACCAAAATCCCTCATCAATTTCATAATCTAAATCTGATTTGTAACTCTATAATAGACCTCGTGTATATGATCACATACCTGCAAACCTTCCTTAAATTTAACAACAAGAGACTAGCATTTTCATCAAACTTTACTTTAGTCTCATATGACTAGTTTTGTATTAGTCAACAACCCTAACTTGAAATAATCAAAACTATGTCCCTGTAATGAATAAATATTTGAAAATAGTACACAATGTTCTTCAGTTTGTTCTTATGCAATTCCTCCAAGTGTCACTACTTGGAACCTCTCTAAAAAGGATTTATAGAAAATATGGCATACCTTGTTGAATTTTGGCTTATTTTAGAGAGCGAACTTGTAGAGCGTGCCCCGCACAGAATATTTTTTGTATGGATTTGAAAATTTTACACAAAATACTACAGACTACACTATAACCAACACAATTGGTCTTACTGAATTTGGATTTGTTATGAATAAGTTAAGACGTTTTTACTTGAAACACCGTTTTTAGACTAGTTTCAGGACTAGCCACAAACCCTATTTTCCATGGAGTGTAAATTCAAAAATACAATGAACCATAAGATGAAATTCATACCAAATATACTTGGATATGTTTCCTCAATGGCCTCCCAAATTCACGGTCTGAATAGAAAAAAAGTTATTGCAAAAATGGTGAGATGACCTGTAAATAACATACCTTAGAAATAATCATCAAAAGAATTTATTCTCCCTTGAATTTCGTCCTTCTTTACTTCACCTTCCCTCTTAAATTTGGCATAGATATCCTTTGGTTACATCAATCACCTATAGATATTCAATATGCTCAAGTGTGACTGAAATGAGAGAGCCTTGCCTCTTATTTATACTTTCATATAGCTTCCTTAGAAGCATCTTCTAGACCACTTTGTCCACATAGTCACCTATGTCCAACTTTGCCCAATTTTCTACTTTTCCATATATCCAATAGCCACTTGACTACTTAACCTATTTTCCTCATTTTAGGATTAATCTTCTTTTAACCACTTTCCATAATTATAAATTTCTCCATTTACTTTATTATTTAAATAATTCTCCTTGACTTTGTCACTAGACTTTATTATTTAAATAATCCTCTTTGACTTTGTCACTTCACTTTATTATTTAAATAATTTCTTCTTTGCAAGAACTTTGATTTCTTTGACCTTTTGGGGCTTCAAGCCAACATATGGGGGTCCTCCAACTTCGTAAGGCCATAACTCTCAAACAGTGAGGAGTTATGTGATGTTTCACATACCACCAGAAATGGCATGACATGTACTATCCATCTAGAATAGTCTTACCTACAAATATATCAAAACTCATACTATTATACATAAAAAAAAACTTGGGTCCATTACCCAGACTTTTGTGCTACTGGAATTCGCTATCGCACTTTTGTCAAGGGTTGACATCAATGACAACCAACCCAATTAATTTGCAATCTCCCCCTTTGGCATTGATGGAATCACTCTGATGCAATACTAAAATCATATCACTCATGCTCCCCCTGGAACCATGCCTACATCTTTGTGACCAACGCTCCCCTTGGAACCATGCCCATGTCCTCTGCATATGATAAATCTCTCCCCCTTTGTCATCAATGACAATGGTATCTTTCCATTCAGGTCTGCTCCCCCTAACTGACTCATCTGATCTCCCAACCTGAACTGGCATCTTTATGGTGCTTCCTTGTGTACATCTAAGACATATAAGATAAGAATTCAAAAGCATTCATTTTGGAGCAGAAATAACTCCAAGTCTCTGGCGAAGATACTCAAAGGCTTCTCATGGAAGAGGTTTTGTAAAGATGTCTGCCACTTGTTCTTTTGTGCCCACATATTCAACTCTTATGTTCTTTTCTGCAACTTGTTCCTGTAGAAAGTGATACTTGATTGGAATTTGATTCGTCTTGGAGTGCATCACCGGGTTCTTTGATATACTAATGGCGCTTGTATTACCACAATAAATTGGAATGGGCTCATCAAACTCAACCTGTATATCTGTCAGAGTTTGTTTCATCCATAGAACTTGTGTACAACATGATGCTGCTAAAATATACTCTGCCTTGGCTGTAGATAAAGATATTGATGATTGTTTCTTGCTTAGCCATTGTACTAAACACTCACCCAAGTAGAAGGCTGCTCCATTGGTGCTTCGTTGGTCATCAATGCAACCTACCCAATATGCATCTGTGTAGGCAATAGGTGATAGATCCTTTCCTTTTGGATACCATAATACAAACTCTTTTGTTCCTTTGAGATATCTAAAAATTCTCTTTACTGCTAATACATGTGATTCCTTTGGTGCTACTTGAAATCGTGCCACTTGTCCAACTGCCTTCATTACATCTAGTCTGGATGTTGTCACATATAGTAGGCTACCAATCATTGACCTGTATTTCCTGATATATAGACTTTGAATCATCATCTTTGCTCAACTTGCAACTGGTTTGCATGGGAGTGATAATTGGTTTGCAATCTTCCATTCCAAACCTCTTTAGCATTTCTCTAATATAATTGGTTTGAGAAATAAAAATTCCTTGGTTTCTTTGACATATCTGAAGACCCAGAAAGAAGGATAGTTCTCCAAGTAATGACATTTCAAATTCATTCTGCATGTACTTTGCAAATTTCTGGCTTAACCTATCATCAGTACTTCCAAAAATAATATCATCAACATAAACTTCAATTAATCAAATATTATCTTGAATTACCTTTGATGTAGAGGTTGTTGTCTGCACTTCCTTTTTTGAACCCTGCCTATTGTAGATATTTATCCATTCTAGAGTACCATGCTCTAGGAGCCTATTTTAGACCATACAAGGCCTTCTTTAATTTACACATATAATCTGTGTTCTCTAAAAACTGAAATCCTTCTGGTTATTCAATGTAGACTTCTTCTTCAAGTTCCCCATTCAGAAAAGTTGATTTTACATCCATCTGATACACTTTAATATTTTTGAAGCATGCATAAGCTAAAAGAAATCAGATTGCTTCCATTCTGACAACTAGGGAAAATGTCTCTTCAAAGTCAATTCCTTCAACCTTTGCAAATCCTTTACATACCAATCTAGCTTTGTTCCTTGTAACCTGTCCATCTTCAGTCAATTTATTCCTGTATACCCGCTTTGTGTCGATCACATTCTTATCCTTTGGTCTTGGAACCAATTCCCAAGTGTCATTTTTATCTATTTGATCCAATTCTTCATCCATGGCCTTATTCCAAAATTCAACCTTGTTGGCCTCTTAAAAACAATTTGGTTCAATCGTAGATGAGAGTGCTAGGTGTGTTTGTTCTAGTGAATAGATTCTTCTTCTAGTCTCAACTTATGCATCTTTGTTTCCGATAATCTGATATGAAGGATGATTCTTCTGTACTCGTATGCTAGGTGTCTTTGGAGGAACTTGCTGAACTTGCTCTTTTGTTTCTGTCGGATCCTCTTCATCTTCCCCTTCTTCATCTTCTACTTCTTATTCGTAAAGTTGTTCCATTGATTCATTTCCTTTTTCCTTTAATTCTTGTCTATGTGTTTCATCAATTGTTATGTTGATGCTTTCCACAACTTTGTTCAATCTCAGGTTGTAACACTTGTATGCTTTCCTTGTACTTGAGTAACCAAAAAGTAATCCTTTATCTACATGAGAGTCAAACTTTCCCATTCTGCCATCTTCTCTTTTGATGTAGCATTTGCTTCCAAAAACTCTGAAGTGCTTCACATTTACTGGTATTCCTTTCCATAGATCATAGGGAGTTTTTCCAGTGTTGTTTCTGAGCATTACTCTGTTTTGAATGTGAACTATTGTATGCACTGCTTATGTCCAAAAGATATCTATCAATTTGGAATCCATTAGCATTGTTCGAGCCATTTCCTATACTATAATGTTCTTTATTTCAACAACTCCATTCTGTTAAGGTGTCCTAGCAATGGAGAATTGCCTTTTTATTCCATTCCTACTGCAGTAGTCCATTAATTCCTTTGAAGTGAACTCTCCTCCATTATCAGATCTCAAGAATTTGATTTTTGAATCCATTTCATTTTCAACCATTTCCTTATAGACCTTGAAGTTTTCAAAAGCTTCTGACTTATTCATGAGAAAGAAAACTACAGTCATTCTTGTATAATCATCAACTAATAACATAAAGTATTTCTCACCTTTTAAACCCTTTGTTGTAGTTGGTCCAACTAGATCATTATGCACAATTTCTAGTGGTCTTGTCGTTGAATATTCTTTTGATTTAAACCTGGTCTTTGTTTGTTTTCCTTGTTGACAATGCTTACATAAAGTGTTGGTTGGTTTCATGATCTGGGGCATTTCTCTAACTGCTTCCCTTTTGCTGACTTTGAGAAGGTTATCGAAATGAATGTGACCCATTCTTTTGTGCCATATCCAACTTTCATCTTCCTTTCCTATGTAAGACTTTTCATTTCCAATTTCACTTAATACATATATGTTGCTTGAATTTCTCGTAGCTATTGCAATCAATTTTCCTGAACCTTCTTTTCTTATCTCGCAGTTTTGTGAATTGAAAATAAATTTATGACCTTGGTCACACATTTGACTCACACTTAGAAGATTATGTTTCATATATTCTACTAGTAGAAAATTTTATGCCTTGGTATTCTTGTTCCCAATTCTGACTGTGCTTTTTCCAACGATTTTAGCTGAATCATCATTTTCGAAGGAGACTGATCCATCTCTTTCCTTTCTTAATGTAAGAAACCAGTCTCTATCAGATGTCATTTGTTTTGAACATCCATTGGCAACATACCAACCACGTTTCTTCTACTTAGATTGTAGAGCGAGTGTGCATTCTTCATTTCTTTACTGATTCTTCTTTCTTATCCATGTCCTTTTATGAGGTTCTTGTCTGTGACTGTTTTTGTTCGATTGTGGTTCTCTAGGAGGGATTACCATTCTTAAATATTTGGCCATGTGTCCAAAGTTGTTGCATTTGTAGCATTCGACTTCAATGCTCAAAGATTCAAACATGTTGTAACTTCTTCTCTGTGTTTCACTAGGCCTTCTTGGATAAGATTTTTTTGTATGACTTTCAAAGTTGTTTATGTTCCTATTGTTAGCTCTGCAATTCACATCTTTATGTCCAAAATTATTACATGCATAACATAAACCAAAAAGATAGTTTTATACCTGGGAGTTGAAGATATTCTGAAAGGAGGTACTCTTATGAATCCTTCTTCTTCATGAGGCCTATCTGTTTCTGTCGGTTGTTGATTCTAAAATATGAATCTTCTCGGTGGAGGAGTATCCCTGTAATTTTTTTTGTAGACCTTCCTATTCCCTTTGATTGTTTCTGCATATATTTTTGGATATGTTTCTTGTTCTATTGTTTTGGAGATTTATCTATTTTTTGTCTGATTGTATCCAAGTCCATACTTGTCATGATGAGGTTTTTGACTGTTGATAATGTCATTCAAAACTTTTGAGTTGTTCTGCATGTTTTTCTTTTGAATATCCTTTCTTAATGTGACAATTTCTGCTTCCAAATTTCCAATGATCCTGTCTCTTCCTTCTAGTTGTTCTTTGAGTGCTTCTTCAATTATTTTATCTTCTTCAATTTGAAACTTCAAGTTTGTGATCATTTGTTACAGTTCCTGAGTGTCTTCTTTCTTGTCTAGTTTCACTTGTAGTTTCTTGTTTTTCTTCTTTTCTATTCTGATAACTTCTATGGCACACAACAATTCTTCTCGGTAGTCAACTTCTCCATCTTCATATTCTTCTTCGAACTCTTCATATTCTTCTTCAGAGTCTTATTTATTAGAGTCTTCTACTGGCATGAATAGAACTCTTTCTGTCTCACTGTCACTAACTTCATCTTCATCTGATGATGATATGTCTTCTTTGGTGCATAAGTTTTTTTTGAGTAACCTTTATCATTTCTCTTTTTCTTATGAGGACATTTGTTAGCAAAATGAACAATACCATCAAAATTAAAACAAATCAAAGGAAGTTTACCTCTATACCTGTCGTTGGTTCCCTTGTTCAATCTTCTGACAAAGTTGGCCGCTTCTTCATCATCTTCCGAGACGTCACTGTTGTTGCTATGTTTTTTTCTTTTTTCTTTCCCTTTTGCTTTGACCTTTTGGATGCTTTGAAGGTTTCTTCTTTTATATCTAGATTTTCCTATTCAGCTCTCATTTCATATGCTGTGAGGATTACATGTAGTTCGTCCATGCTTATTGAGTTTAGATATTCTCTTTCTTCTAGTGATGATATTTTAGAGTCAAATCTCATAGGAATAGATCTTATTACCTTTTGAACAATTATAGATTCTTTAATTTCTTCTCCCAATCCCAATATTGCATTTACTGTTTCATTGACTCGTAAAAAGTAAGCTGCAATTTTCTCATCTTCCTTCATCTTTAGTTGTTCGAACTGACCTATGTAAATTTGAAACTTTGCTGCTTTGAATTTTGAATCTCCTTCATAAATATTTTGAAGTTTGTCCCAAATATATTTAGCGGATTTACAATGTGCAAATTTGGTGAATACCGATTCTCCAGGACCATTCATAAGTGCATTTGTGGCTTTGGAATTATTCTGATCGAGTTTCATTTCTTTTTCATTTGTCGGTGGAACTATTGGTGTTGTGTATCCATCTACAAGTGATTGCCAAATATTAAATCCTTGTGCTTGTATATATGTCTTCATCCTTATGCTCCAAAATGCATACTTTTGTCCATCAAACTGTGGTATTCCATTTTTATAATGTTGTTTCTCTCTATGATCTACCGTTCAATGTTTAAACTAATTTCTGAAGGAACCCACTCTGATACCAATTGTTGGATT
>ML779511.1:846310-869324 GCA_009831015.1 Picea engelmannii | reverse complement strand
AACCATATAATGCAAGTGCTATATCAATGTAGCATTATCATCCAATATTTGCAGAGTAAATAAATAATGAACAAATGAACAATCATACACATACACAGTACACCATTGTTTTTACGTGGAAACCCAAAGTGGGAGAAAACCACATAATGATTTTTCTTATATATCTGGAAGAATTACATTCATTAGAAGCACCAACTTCATTTGTTTTCCATCTGCAACTGGAAGGAGGCTCCAACACCCTAGTTTCTCAGGCTACAACCTAAGGGAATATCCAACTCCCCAATTCCCTGGCTACAACCAGAAGGAGGGTACAACCCCCTATGTTCTCCGGCTACAACCGGAAGGTGGATACAACCAATTTTCCTTTCCTCGTCCAACCACCCTGACGTATAAGTAAAATGATGGAACCACTGTCACACTATCACTGTGAGATATACTGTTGTAAACCCGTACCAATCAACCTACACCAAACAACCTATACCAATAACCTAACCCATGCATCAACCATGCATTAACCTGTACCTCAACCTGTAATCAACTTGTACCATAAAAAAGTGCATCAACTATGAACCAACCTGTACCAAACAACCTATAATCAACCTGTACCATAAAAAAGTGCATCAACCATACACCAACTTGTACCAAACAACCTGCAATCAACTTGTACCATAAACAAGTGCATCAACCATGCACCAACATGTACCTGAACCTCAACCAAAATCCCTCATCAATTTCATCATCCAAATATGATTTGTAACTCTGTAATAGACCTAGTGTATATGATCACATACCTTCAAACCTTCCTTAAATTTAACAACAAGAGACTATCATTTTCATCAAACTTTACTTTAGTCTCACATGACTAGTTTTGGATTAGTCAACAACCCTAACTTGAAATAATCATAACTATGTACCTGTAATGAATAAAGATATGAAAATAGTACAAAATGTTATTCAGTGTTTTTTATGCAATTCCTCCAGGTGTCATTACTTGGAACCTCTCATAAAAGGAGTGATAGAAAAAATGGCATACCTTGTTGAATTCTGGCTTTTTCTAGAGAGTGAACTTGTAGAGCGTGCCCCACATGGAATGTTTGTTGTATGGATTTGAAAATTTTACAAAAAATACTAAAGACTACACTATAACCAACACATTTTTTCTTACTGAATTTGGATCTATTATGAAGAAGTTATGACGTTTTTACCTGAAATACCTGTTTTAGACTAGTTTCAGGACTAGCCACAAACCCTATTTTCCATAGAGTGTAACTCCAAAAATATAATGACCCATAAGATGAAATTCATACCACAACTACTTGGATATGTTTCCTCAATGGCCTCCCAATTTCACTATCTGAATCATTCTAGAAAAAAAATTATTGCGAAAATGGTGAGATGACCTGTAAATAACATACCTTAGAAAGCATCATCAAAAGAATTTATCCTCCCTTGAATTTCGGCCTTCTTTACTTCACCTTCCCTTTGAAATTCGGCTTAGATATCCTTTGGTTACCTCAGTGACCTGTAGATATTCAATATTCTCAAGTGTGATTGAAATGAGAGAGCCTTGCCTCTTATTTATACTTTCATGTGGCTTCCTTAGAAGCATCTTCTAGACCACTTTGTCCACATAGCCACTTTGTCCACATAGTCACCTATGTCCAAATTTTCCCAATTTAGCACTTGTCCATATATCCAATAGCCACTTGACTACTTAACCCATTTTACTCATTTTAGGATTAACCTTCTTATAACCACTTTCCATAATTAGAATGTTCTCCATTTACTTTATTATTTAAATAATTTTCCTTCAATTTGTTACTTCACTTTATTATTTAAATAATCCTCTTTGACTTTTTCACTTCACTTTATTATTAAATAATCCTCTTTGACTTTTTCACTTCACTTTATTATTAAATAATCCTCTTTGACTTTTTCACTTCACTTTATTATTTAAATAATTTCTTCTTTGCAAGCACTTTGACTTCTTTGACCTTTTGGGGCTTCAAGCCAACATATGAGGATCCTCCAACTTCGTAAGGCCATAACTCTCAAACCGTGAGTAGTTATGTGACGTTCCACATACCACCAGAAATGGCATGCCATGTAATATCCATATAGAATATTATTACCTACAAATATATCAAAATTCATATCATTATACATCAAACAATCTTGGTTCCATTACCCAAACCTTTGTGCTAGAGGAGTTCGCTACCGAACTTTCTTCAAGGGTTGACATCAATGAAAACCAACCCAATTAACCAACAATTTCATGATACATCATCACCATTCTTCCTTCATCGATGATCGATAACTTCTCTCGGGTGAACTGAACACCTCACCAATTCGGTCGAACCCCGACCATCAATCGTTGGTGATTGGTGCTTTCTCTTTCTTGATTGAAACACTTCACTAAAACGGTCGAACCAACCATCGGTCATCATCAATTTTAGTTGGTTAAAAAAACACTTTGCCACATTTTTTGACCCAACCATTGGCTATTGACGAATTCTCTTGGCCAACTCCAACACTTAGAGAATTTTCGACCAAATCCCAAATGAATTTGGATTGTCAATATTCCATTTTGGATGATCTTAAATGTTGATCCATCAAACTTCGCCCAACTTTGTCGACAAGTATCGACCATAATTTTTCTCTATTTTCCAAGATCTGAAATAAAATCTTGACCATCGATCGACTCCAACTTCCCAACAATCCAAAATGAATCCAGATCGTTAATTTATCTCATTTTTCCAACGAAGGAAACAACTCTTGGTTGTTTATCTACTCGACCTTGATAGCTTTGAAAACATTATAATTTTTTAAATATATTAAAATGAATATGGTTCATTGATCTCAAGATCAAAAGTGATCTTGGTCATCGATCCATTAGACTTTTTGTTATGCTACAACAGTCGTTAAACACGAATTTCAACCTTATAGGTCAAATTTATCTCTGCAACTCTGCATATTGACACCATACAACTGCCAAACATGCTCACAATAGCTTCCTTAAAGATTCATCACTTATAAATCCTTTGTTGTCTATAAAACTCCATGTAAAAATACCTCTCCATGAAAAAAAATGAATCTATAATTATGGTCTCCTACCCATACAAATTTCTCCTCTTTCTCTTGCCTGCTTGAATTACACTCCTCCCCAATCTTATTGTACTCAACTTCCATGCTCTCAATAACTATGGGATGGGACTTCTCACACCCACCCTCTTACATGAATTCAATGATTGTGATCTAGAACACTCAATAGATAATGGAACGTTCATGGTAAGGATAATTTAGAAAGAAATGAATTTGGTTTTAATAGACATGGGTAAACTCTCCTCCTTGTACCCCTTCTCTCTCTTGTGGATAATTAGCCCCCAAATATTCATATGTGTCCATCTGCAATTGTCGTTACATTTTATTTAATATATTCAATTTACATCATTTACATATTACATCGCTTGGACCATGACCATACATCAAAATTTACAATATACATCACTAGTTCATGGTTTGAAAATGGGGATGTTACAGTAAAAAATTCATAGTGTGAAGAGTCCCATAAAAGAAGTTATAGTGAAAATGCTAAACTGACACGTTTTAAAATGATTTCAGGAGCATTTAGGAACCCTAAATTCCATAGAGCATATCGCAGACCAACATTTGAAATTTTTACTTGAGGTACTTATGTATGTCTCCTCTATTCTGTAAAAAATTCACATTCTGAAGAGTCTTAGAAAATAAGTTATAATGAAAATGCCAAACTCACCTTTTGAAACTGATTTTGGGAGAATTGAGGAACCTTAAATTCCACAGAGAATATCTCTGAATGTATAGCGAAAAAACATATGAAATTTTTACCACATGTATCCAAATATATCTCCTTCGTCTTTGTAAACTTTCAAGGTCTGAAACATCCTAGAAAATAAGTTTAGTGAAAGTGTCAAGTTGACCTGTTTGAAACTCATTTCAGGAGCATTCAGAGACCCTAAATTCCATGGGGTATATATATGAAGGTATAGATAACTATCATAGATAATTTTTACCACATGTACACCAAGATTGCTCCTCCATCTTTGGAAAAATTCAAGGTCTGAAATATCCCAGAAAATAAGTTATTGCAAAAGTGCCAAGATGACCTGTTTGAAACTGATTTCAGGATCATTCGGGAACCTAAACTTCCACAAGGCATATCACTGAAAGTGTACTGAAACAACATCTAAAATTTTTACCACATGTAAAATGCAATATCTCCTCCGCCTCTTCACAATTTTGAGGTTTGAAACATCCAAAAAAACAAGTTAGCACGAAAATGCCAATATGACCTGAAATTGATTTCACAACTCTTCCCTTATGGAATGATATTCAATACGTGCTCATCCATTTTTCACACACACACTTTCTCTCAATAATTTCTCTTGTTATAATTTTTCATAACCATTCATGAAGGGACATGTCCACTAATTAAATAATTAATTCCCAATACCATGGGAAAATACCCCAAACCCATGGGTTTGAAACCATCATTTCACTTTTTACTTTTTCACATGCACCCCATTTTTAATATACTTGTAAACCTATATATATATAAATCAATCTTAGAAATGTTGTGTGTATTGTAATTCCATAAATCCTTTAACATCAATGACAATAATCCCAACATAAGGTTGAACCATAGTCCCTAGAATATAATGAGAAAAATTGTGGCCCATGGGTCAAAGGAGAGAATCACAATACCAAAGTAGTGCTTGGGATACACTACCTATTGATGAAGGCACCAAGATGGATACAATATGCTAATGTAACTCAACAAGAAGCTATCTTGTATTGTGAAAACAAAATTCAAAATATAAGATTAGAGACCTTATTGGCATGTGGCTATCACTGGGATCATTTATAGAGTAGTTAAGAGAAAGAGAACCATTTGAATACCCAAATTTTAGTGAAGCTATCAATAGGGTATAGAGGTACATAGCATTCCTGAAAAGGTATGGTATCACTTGGATTGACTTAAAATTCCATTTCCCTATAATACGATGCTCTACACCCCAATATCAATAATTTTACAAGTGGAGGGTACATGAAGAGAAAAAGTTTTGGCAGATCATTGAGAGGAAAAGGGGATACTAATCAAAAAATGAGGATGGTTATCCTTCTTACAATCTCAACAACCTCCATAGGAATCATACATACATCAATTATGATTCAGAGTAATTATTAAGGTTGACTAAGGTCAAACAACAACTTCATTAGGGGAGAAATGATGAGTCCTTGTTTTGGAATGTTTATTACCTTGATTCCCCTTTATTTTGCATCCTTTTTACCATTATTGTTGACCATTTCCTAACCGAAGATATTATAGGTATTCATTTATTTCATAGTTGGTGTGTTATTGAATTTTGATATGTATTAAGAGATTTCCATATTTGTTGTATCTAACTTGTAGTTTTAAAGAAATGCTACAAATCATGCTACATTGTCGTGAATATAGATTCCAATCCACAGGGTTCCATTGCTATGGAACCCTTGATGAATCCTCAAGTTCCATTCAACTTGTCATGAGATTCCATTTCTATGGAAGATTTTCCATAGATCCACATATTACAATAATAACATTCATTAACACCACGTGTTCAATAGTTGCAAGTGCATTGATGTAGAACTATGACTCCATCTTGTTTCTATGGAATCCATATATATTGAGATAAACCATTTTAATATGTGATCTTGTTTTGGAATAACATATAGTTATAATTTTTCCTACTCTGTAGGCTAGTTACTTGGAAACTACTTTTGCAAATATTCTCTCATTTCATTTCATGAGCATCTTGAGAATGTTCAATTCTCAAGCACACTAAAGTTAGTGATGTTAATTAAAATGTTATCCTCGATGCTGATAAAAATAATCATCGACCTCTATACAAAGGAATGGGAAGACACAATTTGTTGTATATATTTTTGATAATATAACTTACTCTATTTCATTGTTGGTTTATCTATGGATGAGTAAAGTAGAGATAGTTTGATTGTTGAGTTCACTTGCTAAGACTTCCCAACACCTTGCTCTAAATAGTAAGGGCCCACTCTGAGGAGATGGAGGTGTTGTGTTCTTTATTTTTGTATTTAGTTTCATTTTTGTTCATAATTGTTCCCAGTTGGTTGTACATATTCTACAAGTATATGTGTTTTCTATTGAATGTATGACGAGTGTTGCTACAAAAAATTGAGTATGATAGGATATTGATCGATCATTTCTATTTCAAGAGTTTTCAATTGATACAGTTTCAGTTTTCATAATTTCATAACAATTTCCTGTAATTCAAATTTACTATTTTCATATGCCTGTAACTAGAATTTTAATGTCTTATATTTCAATGATATGTTTTTCATAACTAGAATTGGATTTATGATCTAGAGTAGAACAACATGAAAGTGTTCATCATTTAATTAATTTTTTGAGCTTGCATATATATTTTGCAACACTTGGCATGCATATAGACCTTGGTCAATAATTAAATGTACTATCCATACAAGATCTACTCTTTTCATAATTAATCAAGTATTTAGGTAGCCTGTCAGGCAGTGGTAGAGATGAGATCTCAAGGAAGTAGTTTACTTGATGATTGAAGGAGAAGAAGAAATTGAGTATATACCCCAATGAGAAAACATTGTTGTTAAGACATGGCCATCTGCAAATTTCCTGCCAGCCTGTTATAACCCTAAATTGCACCATACATGCATACCTAGCATCATGCCATCTTACTTGCTATCTTTGCCAGCCTATCATTGATAAACTCTTCTTAAAAACCATATTTTTGAAGATGTATGCACCCTGCACCACTATTTCCCATGTACATATGCTTGTTGCACCACTACAGCTCGCGTACGTACATTATTTGCACCATTACAGCATGTGAATACCCACAAATGTTGCAAAAATTAAAAAGTTGTAAGGAATTCGTTGAGATTACAAGCTATTGGGCAGTTTCCCAACTGTTCCACCGCTTATATCCCGTCACCCAACCGAATAACCATCCTTTTTTCATATAAAAGGATGTGTTGGGGTCTCATTCCAAACACAAGCATAAGAATAGTGAAACTCTGCCCGTTTCGCATCCCCTCCTTGCCCCAAGAATTTGCAGCCACCTTGTGAGTTTTGAGCCAGAATTTCCTATTCTTGCCTTTTTCCTCATTCATAAGCTTATGCCTTTTCCCTAGAGAGAAGTGTGAGAGAAGAAAGATACATGGAAGCAGTTGGAGCTTGGTGAAGAGGATCCTGGACCAGGTTCAAGGAGTAGTCGTTGATCTCATTGTAAGTAAACTTTGTGATTCTAATAAAAGAAGTACTTTTTATGAATCGCCATATGATGTGTTCAATCTTTATGTTTTATTCATGTTTTATTATGACATATAACCCACAAATTCATATATGAGATGCATGTTCGTAGTTCTTCGTTTGTTTTTTTGGGAATGTAGGTCAGCCTTGGGAGGAGACCTGTAGTCGAGGAGAAACTGAACGTGAAAGGATCGACACTGAACGCAGAGTTTAATGTAGAGTTATCATATCTTTTCATCTTGTATTTCTTGTATGAATGTGGGGTATAGTTGGGGTAGTCTAAAGAGTAGGAGACTTTTAGACAGTTATATATGCCTACATATTGAACCCTAGTGTAGTCCATAGGGGGGTTTTCCTTCTATAGAAGAATTGGCGACTGTACTGGGGAAGCCTCTAGGGTTTTTAGGGGATATTTCTTGGGTGTTTTAATTGGTTTGATTACCTTTTTGAGTTTTCTGTAAGTTATTGAGTCTTTAAGGGATTGTGGTTTTCCATACTAGTACTCCCTGCCTTGTCAACTTGACTATTAGTTTTCTTTTTTTGAGAAGTTGCAGAGGTGTACGCGGCCTGTAGTGGGTCTACACATGTACATATGCGCCCTGCTTGTGGACAACCCACATACATACATAGGTTGCTTAAGCACTAATAGCATGCCTGTGTCAAGAAACGTTTTCCTTAAGAAGGGGCAGTTAACCCCTTCCCTAATTGAATTCATACTTCTCAGGGGTTTCTTGATCTAGTATTGGTCTTTGTTGTTACAGTCTTTAGCATGGGTTTCACGTCAGTTTCTTTATATTTTAGAGATTTCTTGTGTTTCCTAGTTTTTTTTAACTTATTTTTAGCTTGAAATTTTAAGAAAAATGAGTTGCATTTAAAAAAAAATTCCCCCTCATGCTCAGGGGGGGCATGAATCGTGTATTCATTAGTTTCTTTTAGCATATTTTGTTACTTCTTCTTTGATTGGAAAAAAAAAAAAAATAGCTTGTTAAGTCTCTTTCTTTCTTGGCATTTGCTTTGCATTGTTATTTGAAAAAGAAAAAGAAATTAGCATAGTGTTGTGTTTTCTTCTCATCTTAAAAGAATTTCAAAAGAAAAATAAGAAAGATAATCCTTCTTTTCTAGTGTTCTTATAAGTTTAATTTTTCGCAAGAGTCTTAACAACATCAGTTGCACTACCACACCCTTTTTGAGTAAATTAATCCAGTTAAAACAAACACTAATTTAAAATTAATTAGACTTTATGTTTGTAGGGGAAATCAACTATTCTAGGCTAGAGCCTTGAATTAGGTTGGAGAGGAAACTCTTCAAGGCTTAAAAACAAACATTAGAGTCAAATCTAGGGAGTGTAAAAGTCCAATAAACGTGAAAGTTATCCGGGACCCCCCCTCTAACACAGGGGCTAAACACAAGGTCGCGCGAGGAAAGGTAGCGGAGATAACCCGTCCAAAGTCGGACCAAGCGTAGTGGGGAATGCATATTGAGGAATTGTCATGGAATATTGTCGGTTGCATTTGCATATCGAGCTTCGTGGATCCCGAATCTGTTCGAGATCCTCAATTGTCTTCCAGGCCAATTGCTTTCGATACCCTCAGTAGGTTTTGAGCTTGTTACCTTGCTCATTGCGGTCCACCCGACTATCTACTGTACCTGCCTGGTGACTATTCGCGAGTTGAAAACTTAGTTGTCTTTATTCTAGGGACTTACACATGTGACTGCAGGGGTATACCGTGGTACCTAGGGCAGACGTCAAGCCACGCTTTGCAGAGTATACTTGGAGGGTGCTTCCGTGTTTGAGTTTCACTTGCACTGATAAATTGCTCTAGAGTTGGTTGGCATAACTGTTCTTCCTACTAGATAGTGTTCTGCTTTATTTTCCTTTGGGAACTTTTAGTGTGTTCTCTGTGCTCCCTAGTTTTCCATAGTGATTTAGTCATTTATTGCTTAGTATCTTTGACCTAGGGTGGTAGACCGGCCACTCCGCCAGTCGTGAGGACTTTTTGGTCTTCTGCTTGGAAACATGGAGCTGCCTCTTTATAGGCGTTATTTTAATACCACTGGTTCGCCATAGTTAGTGTGTGAGACTTTTACGGACTTGAACAATCCTACAAGGGGAAAACCTGTGCATAAGATCTTCATGGCTAAAGTCCCTAACGATACAAACCAAGGAACCCCTTCGCAAGGGGATTCTTGTGCTTTTTCTTTCTTCGGAAATATTGGTGTCCCTTTGATGGCCACTTTGTACATTCCTGGGTTGAATGTGGGATTATCAGTTTGGTTGGGTACCATTCCAAATGTCCTGAATGTTCTTGACGCTTCTCGGTTAAGAACTTTATGTGATGGGAATCATGTTCATGTTCCTTCATCAGCAAAGTCTTATCCTCCTCCTTCTCCCGCCTCTGGTGAAATTACAGTTACTAGTAACCAGAAATCTAAACAAAATAGAAAGAGGAAGAATAGGAAGAAGAAATCACCGACCTCTGCGAGTCATGTTGGAGATAGGTCATCGACCTTTGCAAGTCATGCTGAATACCAACACCCAACCTCTGCAAGGCATGCTGGGGGAAAGCACCCAGCCTCTGCAAGTCACGCTGAGGGAAAAAGTCTATTCACTACTAGTCATACTGGCAATAGGTTTGTAGCCTCTGCGAGTCATGTTATCAACCCATCACCAACCTTTGTAAGTCATGTTGGATATGTGCAACCAACCACTGCTAGTCATGTTGGGGGCATTCATTCTATTGAGAAACCTAGATGGATAGGACGTAAGCCTAAGTTCCCTTGTAATATTTGCAAGGGAGATCACCTTACTCATTTATGCCCTAGCCTTCCAGAGGTATAGAGATTGTGGTCCCTGTCTGCAAGCTCTTGTGATTCTGATTCTTCTAAGGTTTCCTCATAGTCTATTCATCCATTGGTTGATAAAGTGGACATGCCGATGCATTCATCAGCTGATCCCACTCCCCTTTTGGGGGGTGACGTGCCTTTATACCATGTAGTCTCGCATTCTATTCAGCCATTGGTTGAGAAAGTGGTCACGTCGATGCAGTCATCGATTGATCCCACTCCTCTTTTGTGGGGTGAGGTGCCTTTAGACCATGTAGTCTCGCAACCTATTCAGCCATTGTTTGAGAAAGTGGTCACACTGATGCAGTCATCGGCTGATCCCAATTCTCTTTTGGGGGTTGAGGTGCCTTTAGACCATGTAGTCTTGCATCCTATTCAACCATTGTTTGAGAAAGTGGTCACGTCGATGCAGTCTTCGGCTGATCTCACTCTTCTCTTGGAGAGTGTCGAGTCTACCAAAGTGGTCATGCCGATGCAATCTTCGGCTAATCCTACTCTTCTCTTGGGGAGTGATGTGTCTACGGACTATGTTTTTATCGTTTCCAGTTCAGTACTTTCAGAACAAGGGGGCATTCCACTCATTCTGAGTACATCCCCTCCAAGTCCTAGGATGGTTTCCTTTGATTGGAATGATCTTGTTGAGCCTCGTCTTCCTTCTTCTGCACATTTTCAAATAAGGGTTGAATTTAATTCAACAAACATTTATCGATGTATTGTGGATGAAGGAGCCTCTGCAAGTATTTTATCCTCCTCAGTTTGGAAAGTCTTGGGATCTCCCAAGCTTGTGTCTTCTTTGCATGAGCTGTTGGCTTTTGACCGATGTCCTAGTGAATATTTGGGGGTTCTTCTTCAGTTGCCTATCTCTTTATGTGGGAAGAATGTCCTTGTTGATGTTATAGTGGTGCAAGGCCCGTTAGATTTCATATGCTTCTCAGGCATGATTATGTATATTCTATGAACGATGTGGTGTCTACGCTCTTCCGAGTGATGCATTTCCCTCATAATGGAAACATTGTCACTATTGACCAGCTGGCATCTGATAATCACCATCCTAATTCGACGTTATTTTAGACTACCCCTTTACATGTTCCTAATGTTCGTGTAGACTCTACCCTGCCATGGGTTAATTATGTGGCGTCTTATCCTCAGTGTTCAATTACTTCTTAGAAGGAACTTGTGCAATCACGCTTTCCTTCTCAAGACATGGTCTCGACAATTGATCCATTGGTTTATCCAATGGGGGAATGGGAGTCCTTGCTTCTCCCTCTTGGTCCAAGTGATCTCGAGTCTCCTTCTGAGTCTAATATTGTTGTTTGTATATCCTCAAGCCCTTGTGCTTGTGATTCTTTGCTGATAGACTCTGTCGATCCTGGCCAGAACCTCCATTGTCATATGGAATATGGTTAGTTTACTTCACCCTTTGGGACTGTCGACCCTCGTTTGCGTGATTTCTCAGAGTTTGAATTGCCTTCAGATAAGGCTATCCTTGAAGCCATGACTACGGTTTCTATACCATGGGAGGAATTACATTGTGGTTTTTGTTTTCTTCCCTTTTGGGAGACTTTCCAAGTTGACTATCGAAGAGACTCTTGGTTTGAGCCTAGCAGTGGGCTCTACCTAAACCAGTTTCATACATGAGTCGTAGCCCCCTAGAGTCTTCTTTAAGCCCTTTTCAGACTCTATAAACATGAAAATATTGTCGAGAAATCTTGTTGCCATTCACTCTCGCCAAATTAAAAATTGAGGGCACATTTGTCCAACGATAGTTTACCCCTTTTTCTATCCGGACGATCAATTTTATGAACAAAGGTATACTCTAGAAAGTTCGGTTTGCTAGACGAGTATTCTCAGGTATAATTTTAACCCTATTTCGAGCCCGAGGGACTAAATTTATGAAAAAGGAACCCCCACGAAGCCCATATTTAAGCTCTTTTCAAACTCCCTAAAATTGAAAATATTGTCGAGTGACCTTGTTTCTTCACACTCGTTAAACTGGTCCAGAAGAAAATCCCCTATGGAGTCCATAGTTAATCTCTTTTCAGACTCCTTAAAATTGAAAAGATCGTTGAGTGACCATGTTCTTTCACACTCGTTAATTGGTTCATAAAAACATCTACTGGCATGAGTTTACCCCTTTTTTTCGGCCTGTAGATTAAGGACGAAAAAGGTACACCTCGGGAGATTGGTCTCACCGGGAGAGTTATCCTAAGTAAGTTTTACTTTTTCAGGCTAAGGAGACTAAATCTAGAAAAATACAATGAGTCCATAGTTAATCTTTCTTAGACTCCTTAAAATTGAAAAGATTGTCGAGTGATCTTGTCTGTGTCACACTCGTTAAAATGGTTTTGAATAGACGTATTTTCGGTGTTAGTTTATCCCTTTTTCAATCCGACTAGACTACCTTCGAAAAAGGTACCCCAGTGGAGTCTTCTTTTACATTTTTTCAGAGTCTCTAAACGTGAAAAAACCATCGAGCTTACCTTCTCTGGGCTCATGAAAAATACATTGAAGGGGGTTTCATCGTGTCTTGCTAATCAAAGTTTCATACCCGTGTCTTTAGCCTGATTCAAGCTCCATGTTTCTCTCAACTAAACTTTTGAAGCATGCCTTATACGCAATCCTTGTAGCACTTTTCCTCTGCGACTTGACACCTTGACCCATGGAGGAATTTTCCTAGAGTGTCCTTTTCCTGCACATGTCTCCTTGCTCTGAGCATCAGTGTGTTCCTTGTGCTTGGAACTAGTATGCTTGCGACACTCGTTCCTCCTTTGTAACATAGCATTCTTTTATTCTTTTTCAAGCTCTATAAATATTGAAAAAGAAAAAAAAATCAAATATATCCCAAAAAGTGGATGGGAAAGTATTTTCTTTTTTTTGGTAGCACAATGAGTCACCCTTGGACAAAGCACATCCTTCTATTTGTTTGTCAATCTTTGGGATTTAATATGACCTTAGGAAGTTGTTCTAGCTACATAGAGTTGTGTCCTCCTCTGTTTGGTTATTCTTCCAAACACATGGAGAGTTTGTGTTGCCTTCTGCATCATTAACTTATATCAATGTCATGCTTCCTGAGTCTGATCATCTGTCGTGATATTGTCCAAGGGATTTTTTTACTCAGCTTGAGTCATCCCTTCTGCAGTTTGTCTCTTTCCCTCATGCCCAGCCATCCCGAAAGTCTAATCAAGTCCTTGTTCGAAATCACTAAAGTTCTTTGCCTGATCACCGAGATCCTCTTGCTTGTTCCCGACGAGTCGTCGAAGACCTATGGGTAGTGAATTCATATAATCACACTACACTCCTACCCAAGTTGTAAAGATCTTGAAGTTGTTTCTCAAGCTCTGAAGGCCTCATCTCCAATCATCAGGCGTCATTGGCTTCTTGAAGATGGATACTATACATGTATATCTTTGATTTTGAGATGTAGATCCGCTTTGTATTGCTCATGGCTACACTTTATATAGCTATATGATATTGATCTGTAGTGTATTTGATTGGAAGCCATGATTTATTTCATCCCGAGCATGTGTATTCCTGCCTCGGTGAGACAATTATTATTTTTTGCAGATGGCGCCTCATGAACTCTGGTCTCGGGCTCACTCGCTTTGTACGTTTGTAAATATTTGTAATGTATTTCGTCCATAAGATTCTCTTCTGACCTCACACATTTAGGGGCATCTGTTATAACCCTAAATTTCACCATACATGCATACTTGGCATCAGACCATCTTACTTCCTATCTTTGCCAAGCTATCACTAAGCAACTCTTCCTAAAAACCATATTTTTGAAGATGTACGCGCCCTACACCACTACTTATTGTGTACATATGCTTGCTTCACCACTACAACTCGTGTACATACGCTAGCTACACCATTACAACCCCCATATACTCACAATTGTTGCAAAATTAAAAAGTTGTAAGGAATTCGTTGAGATTACGGGATATTGGGCAATTTCCCAACTGTTCCACCACCTATAGCCTGTCACCCAACCGAATAACCATCCTTTTGTCATATAAAAGGAGGTGTTGGGGTCTCATTCCAAACACAAGCATAATAATAGTGAAGGTCTACCCATTTCACATCCCCTCCTTACCTCAAGAATTTGCAGCCACCTTCTGAGTTTTGAGCCAGAATTCCCTATTCTTGCCTTTTTCCTCATTCATAAGCTTATGCCTTTTCCCTAGAGAGAAGTGTGAGAGGATAAAGATACATGGAAGCAGTTGGAGCTTGGTGAAGAGGATCCCGAACCAGGTTCAAGGAACACTCGTCAATCTCATTGTAAGTAAACTTTGTGATTCTAATAAAAGAAGTATTTTTTTTGACCCGCCATATGATGTGTTCAATCTTTATGTTTGATTAATATTTTATTATGACATCTAACCCACTAATTCATATATGAGATGTATGTTCGTAGTTCTTCGTTTGTCTTTTTGTAAATGCAGGTCAGCCTTGGGAGGAGACTTGTATTCGAGGAGCAACTAAACGCGAAAGGATCGACACAAGATGTGGAGGTTAAGGTAGAGTTATCGGATTTTTCATCTTGTATTTCTTGTATCAATGTGGGGTATAGACGGGGTATTCTAAAGAGTAGGATACTTTTAGACGGTTATATCTGCCTACATGTTGAACCATAGTGTAGTCCATAGGGGGGGGTTTCCGCTATAGCACAACCAATAACAATAAACTAAACATATGTATAGCTCACCCTTTTATAATCAATTTCCTACTAAATAAAATCACCAATCAATCTGGTTTTCCCATTTTTGGTTCTAGGGTTTAAAAAAATCTTTGTTGTCTATGGTGTGAATTCATTTCTTTGTGATAGAGTATTGGTAGGATTGTTTTCAGTTCTGGGTTTTAATTGTTTTTTTAGTATTATGTAAACCACAAAAATTAATCCACCATTCTCTACTCTAATTTTGATAAAACCCAATCACTAATTCATTTGATCTCTGGTATGAAATAGTTGTATACTTTTTTATACACCCACAACTCAACCACCAATGCTCGCCATGCATTGACTACATATTTATAACCATACGTTCTATTCCCTACAATTTCTTTTAGGGATATATTATAAATATTTGCATTTCCCAATTGCCTTCAAATTGTGTCAAATGGGTTTTCGATTACAAACTAGAATGTTGGGTTTTTCATCTTAACAAATAGAGGTAGAATTTGTTTATGTGGCAAGTGGAATGATATTTTGTTTGGCTCTGAATTCATAAGAGTGCATTGCTATAATTTGAATGAACAACATATCTATGATTTCTTAGAGTGTTGTGATTGCACATTTCCAGGCACTAGGAGTTTTGGCAATTGGATTGGAAACAATGTGGCTTGTTTCCCATTGTTGGGAATAAGTTTGGCCATCATAAACATGTAAACCAAACAATGAACCAAATTTTCATAGATTTCATTCAAATTAAAATGTAATTGATTTTCTGCAAGGTATCCATGATCTGTAAACTGCCATGGATATTTCGTTGGACTATTAGTCACAACATATCTAACAAAATACTTAAATATTTACTGTAAAGGTTATTTTCCTTTAGATCTCATATTGTTTAATTACCGGTTTTCTGCTAAAATGTATGAAATAGATGAAATGTGAAAAATAAAGAACATAAATAAATACTCACACACCATCCACAAATAAACACAAGATATAACATGGGAACCCCAATATGGGAGAAAACCCAGCTAGAAGGTGAGGCCGCTCTGCTCTCTTTTCTTCAAATGCAAGTACAAAGAAATATGCACTCTCTGTGGAGTTTCCTTTGACACTGTGGAGTTGTCTTTGACACTATGGTCTATATGGATACTATAGAATCTCTCCTCCTCTATTTTTCTCTCAAAATACCACTCTTAGGTGCTCTAATCAACTATGGAACAAATACAATGCTAAATAATGGAATCCCTTCTCCTCCTTGCGGCCCAATATTTAACATAGCCCGATAGCTATCTAGAAGTAGGGTTTGGACTTCCTCAACCATCGATTAGTTATAATGTTTGGACCTTCTAGAATATTCTCAAAATTCCAAATGTGGCTAGCCCCATATGTTTGAGTAAGGAGGGGTTAACGTGGCATCCACTCGTACCATGGTGGTCAACAAAGTAGATCAACTTGCGGGAGGCATAACGTTTGTATATGAGTGATCCGGATTATTTTCGGCACGAAATGAGATCGGAGATATAATAAAGAAATGCACAGAGATATCACAGATATTCAATAATATAACAGAAATGTATCGGAGATGAAACCATAAACACAGATATACAGTAATACACGATTTCTGTTAATGAAATAAATGTACAGAGACTGTAAAAATACAGAGTGAAAGACTCGCTAGAATGGTGGCAGCTTATCTCTGAGAAGAGATGTGACGGCTACTCGCATTTGTAAGAAGATGATTACAATGAGGCTCTGAAGGCCTTTTTACAATAAGTAGGAATGCCCAAAACCCTAGACATCCAAAAACCTAACCCTGGGAGATGAAGTGCCAAAAGTCATGTGGGCCCCATTTGGGTAAGTGAGTACATCAACTTCCCGGGGTCGTAACTTTTGCATACGATCTCCGTTTTAGGCGTGTGATAGCTCGTTGGAAAGGTATCATTGAGGAGATTCATTTTGGGGGCTCAATCATGCCTTTGACTATCATTGAGAACCTCTATCTCAAAAAACATTCATTTGGGCCCTCAAAATGGCCCCGAAAGTTAAAACCTGCTAAAAATAGTAAATTGCCAAAATTGCCAGAAAGCCATTTTGAGCCATTTGGAAAAGGTGGGGGGGCACAGATATCCACCTGGATCAATAAGCTTCAATTGAGGCATGGTTTGCACCGTTGTAAAGGCCTTGTGATGAAGAAAATCGTCAAGGGTGTGTGATTAAGTTTTAGAGACCAGAACCCCCAAAAATTCCATTTAATTCCTCAAAATGGCTCAAGAAGGTTTCAAACCCTAATTTTCCAAATTGGGACCTGACACTAAAATGGCCCTACAAGTTGATTCCTCCAATTTTTTCCACTTTGAAAGCATCAATATGGATGAAAAATAATATAATGATCCAATCCAGATAAATCCATGTTGATGAGATGGACAAGCCATAGGCCTACCATTTACATATCACCATCTTTTTCACTTAAACCCAAATGTCCAATAATGCATCCAAAAATAATTTTCTATCCTTTGGAAATGATCCCAGGTCTAAGAAGCACTCTCATACTTCCTAATCTAGGAAATCAATATTAGTGTGCAAGCATATAAGAAGTCATTTTTGTGATAATATGATATCGGCTCCCCACTTAAAAGTTTGTTCTTGGAACTCTCCCATGATGGGAGAGGCTCACCATGCAAAGAGATTTTGATTACCTTTAGAGCAAGTGGCAGGCCTTTACATTATTCTTTAACCTGTGAATCATACATCAATAATAAGTGAAAATTCTACAGGCGGAAAACCAATCAAATCCATATTTTTGTTTATGAAAGCATGAATCCCTTTCCTAAGAAGCTAAAGTTCATTCTCAATTTTTGTTTTATGCCTTAAGAATATAAAATGGTCTAGGACATTGGAATAATGATTGTATTAAAAGATATTGAGTATATGTCTAACATCTCTTCTTTTCTATTGGAACATTGATTCCAGCCTTTAAAGGAAGTATTAATTTTGGAATGGGATACCATCATAGGGATATATCATTGGAGTAATAACTTGTAGTTATAGATATTTATAGTGATGGTGTATATTGCAATCACTAAACCCAACCAAAGTCACACCAAACTCTTGACACAATGATATATATATATATATATATAAGGGGTGCACGTGAAAAAGTATAAAGTGAATTTTAGTAGTATATTTAAAAGTGCACGTCGAAGAAGTCAAAGAAATAGTTTACAATTGGTTTTACCATTGGTGGTTTCAAGCCCATGGTATGTGCAAAGGTGAAATAAAAATAATTAATTATTTAATTAATGAATCAAAGCATCTCTTCAAAAAGGGTTATAATGATGCATATAAATAAATGTAATATTTGAAGAGGAGTGTGAGAGAAAATGTAATATTTGAAGAGGAGGTGTGAGATGAGTGGAAATGGAATATTTGAAGAGAAGAATATGATATGAGTGAATTTGGAATATCACTCCAAAAGGAGAGAGTGATGAGGTATGTGAAGAAGAAGAATATATATGTGATGATATAGCGAACAAATCTCGTGAAGGAAGATCTAGTGAAAAAATCTTGTGAAGGCATAAATAGCAAACAAATTTGGTGAAGGAAGATCTAGCGAACAGATCTCGTGAAGGCGGAAATAGCGAACAAATATGGTGAAGGAAGATCTAGCGAACAGATCTCATGAAGGAAGAAATAGCGAACAGATCTCGTGAAGAAAGAAATAATGAACATATCTGGTGAAGGCATAAATAACGAACAATCTAGTGAAGGTAGAAGTAGCAAGCAGATTTGGTGAAGACAAGAATAGCAAGCACATTTGGTGAAGGCAATGTGAATGTTCATCATATTTTGAAGAAGTTATATTATAATTGAGGGTTGGTGCCGCTCAAACAAAGATATTGGTGTCTCTTGCTAAGTTGGTGCTTAGCGATGGGGATTGGTGTCTCCACTAGGTTGGTGCCTACAAATATCTGTAAGAGTAGGTCGGTGCCTACTAGGATTTTCACCAATGGGGATTGGTGTCTCTAGTAGGTTGGTGCCTACAATTTTTTTAACAATAGCTTGGTGCCTACAAAATTATAAAGAATTTTCTTTTGGGTTTTCTCCTTAAAGGGTTTTCACATAAATTGTGTGTATCTTGGATAATCTTATGTGTGATTTCTTTCTTATGGTTGATGATTGCTTAAATAAATAAAATATTGTCTTATACTGATATTGAAGGAAGTCAGAGATCTCCTTCTTGAGCTGCCGAATTTGAGAGCCATATCTGAGGATATGAAAATATTAGAAGGGCTGGTCTTTTCACACTTTTTCACCAATTCAATGCCTTTCTGTTGAGGAACCAAATAGAAAACAAGAAGAGTGTGAATGAATAGAAGTTAGATTGTTGAAGAGTCGCTCTAGAGAGAAATGAAGAAGAGGAGTATTAATAAATGAAGATTTTTGCAGTTGGACATAATGGAGATATATACATCGATTTTATGAAACTTTGCCTAAAACTGTATGTTTGTTAAGAAAATAAGTTACAACTTGCCTAACATGTACACTGAATACTAGTAACAGTAAAGGAATTAACATGCATGTAACTATTAATGGTTATATGAAATGAGAAAAAAATGTTTAAAAACGTTGTCCTTGGTCTTCTTGAAAGGTTGTTTTTCGGACTTATGCAGTTATACTAGAGAGATGGTTCAGTCGGTATGACAAGAGTGCAGTTATACTAGATGGTTCGTGCGGATTATCGTTGTTTTTTCTAATGGAACTTCTTTGTAGATTCAACAAGTGAGATGGTTCACATGGTATGACAGCATTGCAATTATACTAGAGAGATGATTCATGCAGATTATCGTTTCTTTTTCTAATGGAACTTTGTTGCAGATTCAACTAGAGAGACTGTGGTTCACGCGGCATGACACTGGCCCTTAAACCTAAGTTTGTTTTTGTATAACTTAAATTTGTTGAAGCTCTTTTTGAGGATGACAACCATGGATTTGCATCAATTAATTGATATTATTAAATTCATATCCAATCTACTGCCAAACATACCTGATATCATTAAATTCATAACCAATGGATTTTTAAACATACCTCTTTTTTCAGTGTCTCCTCTGTGTCTTCTGCGTAAAGCATGTAATGAGAGAACACTAGGCCCGGATCCGCTGCTCTGGCGCAGGAGACGAGAGTAAGTAACAACACCAACATCTGAATCATGTTGGTGGACCTCATCACGCTGGCTACAGAATCCTGTGACGAAGAATGTGATTGTGTGTTGTAAAAAATGTGAATTTAAAGGAGGAAAAGCCATGGCGGCCGACAGCTGGAAGGCCCACGCTGCAATGGCTTTAGTAAAGGTGAATTATGGAGGTTATCACGTCATAACGAAGCTGGCACTGACTGTGGGAATGAATCAGGTGGTTTTCTGCGTCTTTCGGGACCTCCTGGCGCTTTCGTTGCTCAGTCCTATCGCCCATTTCAAAGAAAAGTGAGCAATCCTATGATCAGGCCCAGGTTTTACTTAATTCTGTGTCTTGAGTGTGTACGCTTTAAAAAATACCTAAACTCCGAGCTTTTGGGGAAACACTGCACATAATTTGAATTCTTCTGATTTGTTTTTAGCAAATAATTGTGAATAGTTTAAAGTTCTGTGAAGTCTTTCTACAATATTGTTAATTTGGAACTTTTCTAAACATTATATGGTAAATATTTTGCAAATAGTTGTGAATAGTTTAAATTTCTATAAAATCTTTATTTAATTATAGAATGATTGTCAATAATTTTATAGAATGATTGTCTGTAAATGTTTTGCAAATATATAGGTAAATTGGATGTCAATGAGCATTGATTTAGTGTGCCGTGCTTTCAAATGGATCCATTCCACTTGCTAGATGATTTCTTTTCTATTTTTCATTAAAAAAAAAATTGAAATATTTTCCTTTCTTGTTGTTTTCTTGTAAGAGGACTGCGAAGATTGTTAATACAATGTTTCCTGTTTGCAAGTGGATTCATTTGATTGATGCTTTTAATGTTTCTTATTCTTTTGAATGGTTGTCAGTTATGTTCAGAGATTCGAATTTAGGGCTTGAATGGCATTCAAATATGTATTTTCATGTTTCTTTTAACAAGACTGTGAAGACTGTTAATCCATTGTTCCTGTTTGCAAGGGAATTTGTTTGCTTTCTGATCTCTTGACAATCCTTACTATTTTGAATAGTTTTTTCTTTTTGCATTTATAGTTTCAAATTTTAGGGCTTGAATGCTTTTGAATGGTCAGTTTTTATGCCATGGAAAGTTTGTTAATATTTTGCCCTTCAAATGGAAATATAGACAACACTTTTGTTTAATCAAAACTCTTATTAAAATTTATGAGCACATGAGTGGGCCCAATGATTAAGAACATGTGTTATCTCCGGGGGCGGGGGTAGGGATGCTCATATTGGCCCGTTGTGACAAGGCTAGAAAGGTAGACGACCCCTGGGATAGAGGTTCACTTCGGTGGGACTCGGGACGTCTCGGCCCCTGCTTAGTCACAAGTTATTGGTATATCTGGCTTGCGGGCTGTTGAATATACTCTTGGGAGATTGTTCCCATGATTAAAAAAAAAAAAAAAAACTCTTATTAAATTCTGATAAAACTCTAAATTATTTCTCTTTTTTTAGTTTTGAATTCGATTCTCAGTGAAAAGGTTGTATAGATCGGGCAGGTCTCACAGGACATTAAAAGCAAACATAAACATAAATTTATGTGTAACTTTGGTTTAGGTGATTTTTAGAATGCAAGCATGGTCCAGCCCGCTAATTTTGGTACTCACCTGGTCCATTTTATTGCAAAAATTGATAGGAAGGATGCAATGTTCCAATACCCAACATGGAACTATTACTGCGACTATTGAAGCAACCTCAAAACATAAAACTAAGAGTGACAAAAATGAGAGCCAAAAACAAAAATATAGAGTGGGTGCACCTCCACATCCAAGGGTGGATTGCATCTGCACCAAGACTTGCCTGAAGACTTGTTACCTGGTCAGAACTCGTCAAACTCGCCTCGGTCTGCTATTTTAAAGATTTTCTGAGTTGGAAATGGCAGCATTAGTTTTCTACACAAAATTTCCTTTATTTTTAGTTTTTTTCTATTTGTGGTCAGAACTCGTCAAACTCGCCTCGGTCTGCTATTTTAAAGATTTTCTGAGTTGGAAATGGCAGCATTAGTTTTTCTACACAAAATTTCCTTTATTTTTAGTTTTTTTCTATTTGTTGTTTCCTTTATTTTTAGTTTTTTTCTATTTGCTGAGTTTCATAGTCTTGAGCCGAGTTTTGTCAAGTTTCTGAGTTTGGCTGAGCCCAATAAGGCTGAGTTTTTATCACTATGCTATTTATACCAATGAGAGGCAAAACCCCTAACTTGTGGCCCACTTTTTTTTTTTCCCAGAAAAAAGAAACATAGCTTTTATTGAGTAAATGAAAGTTACAAACCTTAGGTCCAAAGGTGCATTTCAGAGTAAAATATTATGTCAAGTTCAACTATGTCTAAACTGACAAGTGGCTTGAAAAAATCCATTTCAAAAATGAGCCCCAAAAAGATTATCCTACAGTAATCACAACAGTCCGTATAAGGAAAATTGCACAGAGAAAATCTAACCCAGCACAAGAGATTATAAATCAGAGATGTTTCCTTCTCATCTGGAGATCAAGCCTCCTTCATAGAATTCTTCCAAAACAAAGTGGTTCTCGGACAGAAGAAGAGAATCTTTGGATAAGGCATCGGCTAACATAATTAAATTCCCTTCTTATATGAGTGAAACTAATAATGTTGAACAGTGCAGAAATTTCCTAAAGTTAGATAAAATAAACTATGCAAACAAACATGGTGAGGCTATGCTCACTTTTGTATTATTTATGAAGATGGATTACATCTTTATATAGGAAAAGACTCTCCGGAGTCAGTTACATGCAAACCAAAGACAACTAGACTCTTAACTAAGAACTTACTCTTAACACGCCTACAACTGACTCTCATAACTGAAGCTTATAACTGGTGCTTATAACTGGCGCTTACAACTGACGCTTTCTCCATTATTTCCAAGTCTCCCCCTTAATGGAGAATGGATTGACTTCTACACCTAACATCTCCCTAAACAGTTCAAACTTAATCTTTCCAAG
>ML779511.1:814933-843169 GCA_009831015.1 Picea engelmannii | reverse complement strand
ATAATGACCTGAATGTGTTCTAGGCTTATTCCTAGCCTCATCACTTTTCTTCTTATGACAGTCTTTAACCATATGTCCAGGTCGACCACAATAAAAACAACTCTTTGACTCATTCCTATCAAATTGCATACCTTGATTTGGAGATTGTCTTCTTTGCGATGAATTGCCTCTCTGCCATGAACCACCTCTCTGCCATGAATTGTCTCCTCTGCCTCTTACTCCCGATCTCCGTCTCGCAGATCTATTATTTGACCACAATGCCAAATCTTTACTCTGAGGCTTCAGATTCCTGCGCCTCTCTTCTTCTTGCAGCAAAATACCTGTCAGTTATTCAAACGTAGGAGGTTTCTCCCTTGCTACAAGACCTGTTATGAACATATGATAATCTTCTAGCATACCATTTAAGGTAATAGTCACTAGATCAGTGTTGGAAACAGTTTCCCCTATATTTACTAGCTTGTCTTTCACCTCTTTAATGCAACCCAAAAATGAACTAACAGATTCATTTCCATCCATCTTAATGCCTAGCAATTTAGTTTTCAGGAACAAAATGCAATTTGTGTTGTTAGTTTCATACAATGCTTTAAGAGCTGTCCATGTTGCAACAGAAGTTGTAGCGTCTCTAATATGTGGAATTATGCTATCTTTAACTGACATGCGCAACAATACCTTTGCCTTGTTTTCGTGCTTCTTCCAGTCTTGGATCTGTGCTGCTGTCGCACCTGCAGTCGCATCAAGTTTCAGTTCAGTTCCCGTCGCAATGTTCCAGACACCATAGCCCTCCATGAGCGTCTGCATCTTGAATTTCCAGTTAATGAAGTTCAAGCCATCTAACTTGTTGGCTTCGTTGAGGTAGGTCTCTACCAGTGGATTCGCCATCTTCTTCCTCTTACACCAGGACAACCTGTCTTCCACCCCAATCAATTAATCTATCTTTTAGATTTGAAATACTTTTTAATTTATAAAATATCTTTTCTTCTCAAAAAAAATTATTTTACCATCTTACTTCAATTCAAATCCCAAACTTGGGTGTTCAAGAAGGCAAGCACGCCATTAATTTTTCTTAAATGGAACTAATATACAAACCACTACAACAAACAAGCTTTAATTATTTACATCAAATTTATTTTTAGTATATTTATATTTTACTTCTATATATAATATATTATATTTATTTTACATAGTATATTTATATTTTACTTCTATATATAATATATTATATTTATTTTACATAAATTTTATAGATTAATAAAAAAAACTAAATTTACAAATAAATAATATAAATTTATTACAAATAAATTAATATTATTAAAATCAAACATAATTTATTTCAAATAATTATAAATAGAGATTTTTAATTATATATTTAAAATATATATATATATATATATATATATATATATATATATATATATATATATAAAATAAAATAATTTAATTGTTATTTTTAAATATTTTTACACATTTATAACAAAATTGCAAAGTAATTTGTACATATGAAAAGCTAAACACTTACACACTTTATTTTAATGTTTATATATACTATATTTTTCTTATCACATATATATTTAAACAAATATATAGTTAAACAGATGATAATTTTCTATTTGATAAATAATAAAACAAATTCACTTTATTTAAATGTTTATATACATGATATTTTTCTTATCACATATATATTTAAACAAATACATATTTAAACAAAAGATAATTTTCTATTTCATAAATATTAAAACAAATTCTTGTTTTAATATGAAAGTGAAAGGATTTTTAGTAAATAAGTTTATTCCAACATTAAAATAATGATAATTTTAACTGAAAATTTTAAAATAAAAATCTAAAAGTTACGATCCTTGTTTCGAATTCAAAACAAGAGATTAACTATAGCGATGATAATTTTAACTAGAACAAAAGTAAGATAAAACTATATAAGATACATATTTTGCAGGATAAAGCTTGGGTTGTTATCGGAGATTAACATGAACCGATCTCCAGACGTGAATTCAAGTTATAAAGAAGCTTAAAATAATGCAACAATTCCTACAAACTCAAAGATAATCATAAAATCCCATGTAGAATGCTAAGCATAAGTGACAAGTGTACAATAGCGATTGTAATATTTGTCTTTGTCCGGGGCATCACTCACAAATTTAGATTCAAGACAACATGAGCCAATTCACACCATATCAAATAAACATTTGGTAAACCAAGCTAGTGATCCAGAATCGGATCCAGGAGCCTGATGGGGCTCAAAAAGGCTCAAAAATGAAAGTGCTCATAATTAGACGAAACTAATTCCATTGCATCAGTCTCATCTTCTTGATTCCGGCCATATATTTACTTAGTCAAATGGGCTCTGTATGCGAAAGATATCGCATTCGGATCGAAAACCTGAACAGGTAAAAAAAGAGGGGTGACTGTACAGTCCGTACAGTCCATGTGGCAGGCTGACTATACAGGCCCTACAGTCGTACAATTGACGTGGCAACATCTGGAGATGACATGTGGCACGGGATGACGTCAGCAGGCTAACGTGGTAGGTACAGTGGCATACTGACAGGGCTGGTACGTGGCAGAGAAGTGGACAATCCTGTGTTGACAAGTGGCTCGTGTTCGGTGAATGGGAAGGTGCCACGTGGCCTAGTCTTGGGCTGCCACATGGCACCCCTCTATTGGTTGTTGGTTTGTACAAAATATTGGGTCTCCGCGGGGTTCGACCGCCCAACCTCCTCCGAGCTATGGACTGGTAGGACCAAGCTTACCACCTGACCTGTTGATGTTACTTAATATATATGCTGCAAATATTTTATTTAAGTTGAAATCAAAGTTTAATTGGAGGCGGAAAGGGTCGGGGCTTAGCCCCAGCCCATGGTTCATTATGTCTATGTGACCACAAAGTTTGGGGTGTGGGTGCCACGGATGAGGGTGCACCCTCCGCCATAAGACCAGGGGTAAGACCATAGGCCAAGTGCGAGAATAGGGGGTGCAGTCCTATGGAATGGCTCAACGTGACCAAGGATTTCGGGATGAGGGGCCAGCGCACAACCCTTCGGGCTGGCGCTTGGCCACATGTCTATCCATATGACCTTCAAAGGGGGCATGCGTAGGAATAAAGGGGATAAAAGCCTAAATATATATGCAAAGTGGGATTTTACCCTAATGTTTTGGATTTTTATTTGATTTGGGCCTGTAATTAATGGATTTTGGTCATTTTTGGGAGATTTTGGACTCTTTTTGAGCCCAGATTTTGGGAGGAAGTTGAAGATGGATAACCAATTTCAGATCTATAAAAACCAGGCCTATTTGAGGCCATGGATGAGTCAGAGAAGAGTTATGCTGAAGGGAAGCCAAGCCAAAACCATATTTATGCAGGGAAGTTGTTGAGGAGTAGACGCTTGCAGGCCATTTTCGGGAGCTTCGGTCATCCATTTTGCGTGTCGTTTCTTTTGCTGGGTTCTAGAGATCTGGACGAATATGACCAGATCAGTCTTGTAGCCTAATGGAACTGCTGCAATGTACTTTTGGAGCTTTGAACATAAATAAAGAAGCCTCCCCCACTGAGACAAAGGCCCGGAGACATAGGCAATTTTGTGCCGAACTCCATTATCAATTCTCTTGTGATGGTTTGTTGTTCTTATTGCTTCAGTTCAGATCTATATTTTGTATTATGGCTGTGATATATTCTCTCTTCTTCATCCTCTTTCATTCAACTTCATAAATGGTTAATTAACACATGCAATTAAAAACTCAACCACAATCATTAAAAGATCTTTTATTGGATCAAGTGGTATCAGAGCTAGTTGACGTTTGGATTTGAGTTTTGTATGTTAACTAGGGAAAAGCTACAGTGTCATGAAGGCAATCTTGTTGCAGAGAATCCATTAATTGGATTGAGAAAGAGAGCTTCTCACAGTGAGAAGATGGAATCGAAAGAAGGGCTTTCTCAGGATGAGAAAGAGTTCCAGAAAACTTTCCTTGCTATGTCCAAGATGGTGAAAGTTTTGTATGAGGATTACTTGGAACGAAAGAGACCAGTTTTGGGTGAATCTAGGGAAAAAGTGAAAAGGAAGAGGATCATCCTTAGATTCCTCCTTCACCTCCATCATCACCTCCTTTTTCTCCTTCTTCTCCAAGTTCAAGTTCTAAATCTAATGGAAAGAAACATGTTTATAAGCATAAGAATGAAATGCCATTGTTAAAACTTGATGTTAAATTTGAGTTACCCATATATGATGGTGAAGTAAATGTAGAGAAAATTGACAATTGGATTAGGCAGATGGAGGTTTACTGCAGTATGCAACAGATCAAGGATGAGGCCACACAAATCAAGTTGGCATCTTTGAGACTTGCAGGTACAACTCTCATCTGGTGGCAAAGCAAGTTGCAAAATGGAACACAATGAGTGGGTAATGTATTGCCATCATGGAAAATCTTCATTTCTGCACTTAGGAAACAATTCTATCCTTTGGTTTATAAAGAAAAAGTATTAATTGAATGACAATCTTTAAAACTAAGAAAAGGACAAACAGTGCAAGAGTATACAAATGGATTTCGAAAAATGGCATTGATGTTAGATATCCCTTTACAAACACAAGAAACACTTATGAAGTATATATGAGGTTTACCTGCACATATTAGAAACATTGTATTCATGTTTGGACCCACTAACCTTGATGAGGTTTTTGTTCAAGCTACGTATATTGAAGCAGAGAAAGTAGGTCTGTCAAGGGAATCATCGTCTTCAAGGAAAGAGGACAAGAGGAAATGGCATGGCAAGAATTCAAATGTAGTGACGAGGAAGGAAGGGAAGCCCTCTTGCAAGCATTGAAAGAAAGAGGGACATGATGAGGACAAATGTTGGAAGTTGCATCCCAAGAAGAGGCCAAAGTGGTTCAAGGAAAAGAAGGGAATGCAAACAATGGCAGTGACAACAAGACCCACAGACTTGGTATCAAATTCAGGTGATGAATCAAAGATCTCATTGGTTGGTATGATAGGTAAAATTGGTGAAGGCATTGATTGTGGAAGCAACTTGTTTCATATAAGGTTAATCATGTGACACACTAAGATAGACACATTAATCGACTGTGGATCTCAATCTAATCTAATCTTAGAAGAATTGGTTAAGAAATTGGGGTTAAAAACACAAGTACATCATAAGCCTTACACACTTAAATGGATAAGAAATCATCATCAAATGCACATAACAAAGCAGTGCACAATCAAATTTGCAATTTCATCTAAGTATGTGGATGAGGTAACATGTGATGTAGTGTCGTTAAGAGAATGTGGAATGGTCTTAGGTAGTCCATATTTATATGATCGTAAAGAAATCTTCTACAGGACCAAGAATCAATATCAATTAACCAAAGTAGGTCAAGATTATGTGGTTCATGCTCATCATGTTAAGGAAAATAAAACACTTCAAACAATGGAACAATTAAAGAAGGTCATGCAAGCAAGCAACAAACCAATAATTGTTTCAAATGAAGTAATCAATCTTAAGCAAGAACAAGAAATGATTGTTGAATAGAAAATCAATCATAAGTTGCTTCAAGATAAGCTCATGTCATGCAAATATTTCAAGTATATCAGCTCATTTGTAGTCATCTTTTTGATGCTGTCATTAGTAATGTTTTCTACATGGATGATAGTGGCTTCAGTAAGATGTAACAAGGTTCAAATGGCTAACAATATACTGTCAATTGCCATGATTGTGTTACAGTTGATTTTGATGAGACAGGTGCAGAGGATAGAGTTCAAAGACAGAGGACAATCCAGGTGGCCTATCCCAAGCTTGTTGAGTATTCAGTAACCTTTTGGGGACGAAAAGTCCTTTAGTGGGGAGGTATGATCCAGAATCTGATTTAGGAGCCTGACAGGGCTCAAAAAGGCTCAAAAATGAAAGTGATTAGAATCAAACGAAACCAATTCCATTGCGTCCATCTCATCTTCCTGATTCCGACCATATATTTACTTCGTCAAATGGGCTCCGTATGCAAAAGATATTGCATTCTGATCGAAAACCCAAACAGGTAAAAAAAAGGGGGGTGATTGTACAATCCGTACAATCCACGTGGCAGGCTAAGTGTACAGGGCATACAGCTGACGTGGTAGCATCTGGAGATGCCATGTGGCATAGGATGACATCAATAGGCTGACATGGCAGTTACAGTGGTATGCTGACAGGGCTGGTACATGGCAGACAAGTGGACAATCCTGTGTTGACAAGTGGCATCATGTTCGACGAATGGGAAGGTGGCACATGGAACCCCTCTATTGGTTGTTGGTTTGTACAAAATATTGGGCCTCCGCTGGGTTCGACCACCTGACCTCCTCCGAGCTATGGACTGGAAGGACCAGGCTTACCACCCGACCTGCTAATGTTACTTAATATATATGTTGCAAGTATTTTATTTAAGTTGAAATCAAAGTTTAATTGGAGGTGGAAAGGGCTGGGGCTAGTTCGTTATGTCTATGCGACCACAAAGTTTGGGGCGTCGGGGCCACGGATGAGGGCACACCCTCCGCCATAAGACCAGGGGTAATACCATAGGCCAAGCACAAGAATAGGGGGCGCGGTCCTATGTAATGGCACAATGTGACCAAGGATTTCGGGATGAGGGGCCAGCGCACAACGCTTCGGGCTAGCGCTTGGCCACATGTCTATCCAAATGACCTTCAAAGGGGGCGTGCGCAGGAATAAAGGGGATAAAAGCCTAAATATTTATGCAAAGTGGGTTTTTACCCTAATGTTTTGGATTTTTATTTGATTTGGGCCTGTAATTAATGGATTTTGGTCATTTTTGGGAGATTTAGGACTCTTTTTGAGCCCAAATTTTGGGAAGAAGTTGGAGATGGATAACCAACTTCATATCTATAAAAACCAGGCCTGTTTGAGGCCATGGAGGACATTTAGAGTAGAGTTATGATGAAGGGAAGCCAAGCCAAAGCCATATTTATGCAGGGAAGCTGTTGAGGAGCAGATGCTTGCGGGCCATTTTTGGGAGCTCCGGTCATCCATTTTGCGTGCCATTTCTTTTGCTGGATTCTAGAGATCTGGAAGAATATGAACATATCAGTCTTGTAGACTAATGACACTGTTGCGATGTAATTTTTGGGCTTTGAACAGAAATAAATAAGCCTCCCCCACTGAGACAAAGGCCCAGAGACGTAGGCAATTTTGTGTCGAACTCCGTTATCAATTCTCTTGTGATGGTTTGTTGTTCTTATTGCTTCAGTTCAGATCTGTATTTTGTATTATGGTTGTGATATATTCTCTCTTCTTTATCCTCTTTCATTCAACTTCATAAATGGTTAATTAACACATGCAATTAAAAACTCAACCACAGTCATTAAAATATATTTTCAGATCAACTAGCCACTTCACAATATATCAAATAAACATTTGGTGTGAATTCATGAACTGTCATTGGAGTTTTTTACCATTTTGATAATTTTTTAGAATCACATTGGATTTTTATAAAGGAACTAAGAAGTTTTCACTTAGATTTAAAAATTAAGTCTCCTCTCACTAAGCATTTTAAGTTTCACTATTATAAAATATTTCTTAATTTTTAATTATGATAAGTTAAAACTAATTGACACGCTTATATGAGTATTATACTACTTGTTAATCTACATTAAATGTTTAATTAAAGAAGTGGATAAGTCTTCTTTATTAACAATATTAATATGGAATCCTTCCTCAAATTACTTCAACATTCTCATTCACCCGTTTAGGGGGTATGCTAGTAAATACTTTGAGAAATAGAGATTTCATAAACTCAAATGTGTGTAAGAGATTTTGAAACCTATTCACATGTTAGGTAAAACCTATTCTAACAAATTCAATATTCTATTTTGCAAGTATAGAAAGCAAGGGTGGACTATGTGATGGATCAACATATGGTCATACATGCAAATTTTTTAGCGAATTCCCTTCTTCACATTGGGGGTGTCGAGGGTTCCCTATACTTCGCTTCCATTTTGGATATCTGCGTTGTAAAACAAACGAATAGTTGCCCGATCCTTCGCTGTCAAGAGCTTTCAAGACAGTCCCTTCACTTGCAATTTAATAGTCACCTGTGTTGTGCTTTGCACAAATAGTATGATGGGAATTATATATATAAATTGTAATTTTCATTTGCATTTGAATTTCAGTTGAAGCGGCTCCTCCGATAATGACTTGAAATCATAAGAATATGACAAAAAACACATATTCCTTTATTCATTGTGATTGCATTTAACTACATAGAGGTCTGGACTATGATGTCAAGGTTACAACTGAGTGTACTAGGTAATGTCACGATGGTAGCTAATCTAGTTTCTAGAAATTCAAATTTATTATAAAATTGATTATTTATTAATTATCATTATTTTAAAATTATTTTTTGAATAACATAAATACATAAAGTTATTTAGTGATGCATGAAAGTGTTGATGTTTTGGTAGCGGTTGGAGGTATTAACCTCCAAGTGTAACCTTTATACTTATATTAGAATATTCTAAGAGAATCCTTTAACAAATATGGTTAAACTCTAGAAGAGAAGTTGGCCCAAGGAGAATGATAATAAAGAATTAGAAGGCCCAGAAAGAAAATTTGGCCCCACTTGGAAAAGTCACTTGGACAGATTAGTATAAATAAGGAGGCACCTTAGTTCATTTGTATACACTCACTCATTCACTCAACTAGTGCCCAATTCTAAGGAGTTGCAACTGCATCAGAAGGAGACGCAAGGATGGAGAGAGTAGTGCAACAACTGTCATGGAGTATTCTCAGTCTTTTTGGTATCTCTCTTGTGTGCTTCTCTTGGTAAAGGTACACTTCCATTAGTAGAGGTATGTTCTCTTGGAATTGTGTTGTTTTTGTAGAAATGGTGTTTCTAGTTAGGGTTTATTTATTGGTTCTAGTGTGGAGTTGCCATAATCATTCTATCTAAGAAAATGTTATTGTGCTCGGAGGTGGTATATGTGAATGCCTATGGTTGGATGACAATGATGTGACATTATTTATGGTTAAACGAGCATACCAAAATTTTAGCATGGAATCAGAGCTGGTTTCCTTCGTAACAGTCTAACCGCTGGAAGGAAGATCCTCAGTTTCCCCCTTTGTCAAGATCATTGAGAACTTATTGAACCCAAAAATAAGATCTCCTAAGGAAGGTGCATCTTTTCCCTGGACCAGATCTACAATCTTTCGAAGTTGAAGAGAAGAGGGAGATTTTGCAGTGTCAATTGTAGTGCCATTTGCAGTACCCATTTTAGTGTCAGTTGCGGTACCAGTTGCATTTCCTTTGGTCTAGTGAAGTTTCTTGTAACTCGTTGGGAAACTCATTGAAAGGATGTTGAAATTATTCTTTCCCTAGATCATTTCACTAGCCATTCTTTTGACAGTTAGGGTTTCTGGTTTTTCAACAACAACAAACCCTAACCCAAATTCGTTGGGCACTTTCATTGAAGTGTTGGGCCTAATTTTTAGTTTTCCTAATGCGACCTACCCTAGCACATCTCCAACTATCTTCAGATTGCAAGTTGGAGAAATTTGAAGTTTTGGATTTGTCGTTACTTGCTGCTGTTGTCAGATGATGTCGCTGCTTTCCACTAGTGTCAGAGGTATGTACTTGTATATGTTTAAATTGTATCAATATATTGAGGGTGTTTGCACGAGAAGGGATCTTTTGTCCAAGAAACAATCGAAGATCTAGATCTCAGATCCAACACATTCAGAGGAACAACACACTTTAGGTTTGATTGTTTTGATATGCCTCTAGCTGTTATGGCATTATTGTGATCTTATGAACATATAGTTGTATTTTGATCTATTGAAGTTATGATTATCATACTAACCTTTGGTCAAAGTTAAATTTATGAGATAACTTTAGTCAAAGTATTAGAATGATGAAGGTTGAGATTTTAGATTTTATCTGCATTATATTCCCTAACTCAGATTTCTTTCAAGAAATCATATTGTCTTAGCACAGAGGACGGGTTGGAGAGAATACTTGTTATCTTGAATGAAGGAGACTTGGAAGAAAATAAACAACACTCATTCTTGGAGATAAGACTCCAGGTTCCAGGTTTGATTTATTAAATTGATAAGTTTCCAACCTGCACATGTCAAGTTTGATAATTTCTACATTAAAAGTAAACACTATAGTTGTGATCGCAATCCATGAAAGGTTCTATTATTGCTAGATACAATGAATACTTGGTAGCATGTGAGTAATATTGATATAAATGCTTATTGTACTTGTTTGCAAGATGAACTAACATCTCCTCTAGGAGATACTTTTGGTTTTGCTTCCAGGTAGGTCACCTTGGTAATGTTATGATGATTACCATGAAATTGTTTTTTATTCTTGTTAACATATATATATTCTTATTAAAATGCTATTATATTGGAATTACTTTTGCTCTTGTTTCTCTTGTCTCAGGCATGTTATCTTGTAAATTCCAAGGTTACCATGGAAGAATGATTGGTCACAACACTAGAAGAGTGTTGTTCCTATTTCTTATTATTTCATTTTTATTTTGGCTCTTGTTCCAAGCAGGTCACAAGTGATAGCTCTAAGAAGGAGTTGTTACGACGATTGTTCTCGTTATCGTTTTTTTTTTTATTATTATTATAAGAGTATTATTCTTGTCTATTGTTTTTCTTGTTGTTGGTCTTGTTTCGGGCAGGTCACAGGTGATAACTCTCAGGGGAGCTATAGTGATGATTGCAGGAGGCAACATATTAGATGGTATCTAGTTTGAGACATGGACAAGACTATCTAGATAAGAAGTTGTATACATGACCGTATACATCCATGTACCAAAGAAAAGGAGGAAAAATTTAAAACATTCTAGCAAGATGGGTACTTCTATGAAATACATAGTATCTCATTTGGAGATTGATTGTAAGGAGAAAAAGGCTCCAAAGATGACCGAACGGATCCCTCTAGTTCATTTTATCACTCTTCGGATCACCTGGAAGAGTTAGTAAGGCCAGAAGGGCCTACCCAGAATCATTGTAGTAACCAAGAAGAGACCAACATGGTCCCGTGACACTTTGCAAGATGAAAATATATATATCATTGATGAGCCATATCATGAGGAGAAGATGGCTCCACCAGTGGTGAGGTCGACGGCCCCACCAAGCATGAGTTTAGAAAGAGTCAACCATCACGATCAAGCAGGGAGGAGAAACCTCCCTTGGACCATTCATCTGAGATTAAACCTTAGAGGAAGAAAATGGATCTAGAGATTATATAGCCTTAGAGGGAGCATGGAGACTCATAGTGAGCTTGATCTCGTAGAGAGTCAGTGACTTAGAGACTTTCATTCAGAAAGTATTCCTCCTCAGATTCAGATGGGAGAGAGAGACATATTCCAGGACTTATAAACATGTGACATGAGTTGAGGAGGCTAGATCGAAGATTCAGAGGCTTTGATGAGATATGAGACCTCTTAGGAAGATTCTCTTGTTTCAGTGACAGAGGAGGAAGCCAGTCAGAAGGGCGGGAATATAGATTTTTTTCCTTGAGAACAAAAGGGAAGTGAGTGGTGAATTCCAAATTGATCTACAAGATCAAACATGTTGTTGATGGAAGCATAAAGATGTACATAGCCTGGTTTGTAGAAAGAGGATTCTCCCAGCAAGAGGGAGAATATTATGGCGAGACACTATCTCCAGTAGTCAAAAGAAGTGCACATAGAGAAGCCATAAGATACATGATAAGGAGTCCCATGTTTTCATATTGAATAAATATTTGTACAGGCTTAAGCAGGCACCTAGGGAAGGATATGCTAGAAAGTTGTTTTGATGAGCCTAGGATTGGTTTCCCTTTGGTGTTGGATGACCTGTTTCTAATAGGGAATGAGAAAATCATCACTGAGTGCAAGAGAAATGTTGCATCAAAGTTTGAGATGAAAGACCTGGGTATGATGTATTATTTCTTGGGTCTAGAGGTGTGGCAGAAACTGGATGATATTTTCTTATGCCAAGGAAAATATACTGTAGAGATTTTGAAGAAATTCGAACTAATGGATTGTAAATCCATGATGAAGAATATGAATTTATTAAGTGATACTTCTTCAGAGACAGTGTATGCTACCACGTATAGACAGTTGGTTGGTTTGTTGATGTACCTAATGAACACAAGACTGGATATATGCTTTGCGGTGAACACATTGAGTCAGTATATGGTTGAGCCAAGATGTGTTCACTTAGTTGAGGCAAAACATGTGTTGAGGTACCTGAAGGGTACAGTGGATTATGGACTCAAGTATGATGCAGATTGTGAGATTAGATTGCATGGGTACATAGATTCAGATTGGTCCAGTAATGTTGCAGACCAGAAGAATATATATGGATGTTGTTTTAGTTTGGGATCGGGTATGATCTCATGGTTCAACAGAAAGCATTCCATTGTATCTCTCAATACGGCTGAGGAAGAGTACATAGAAGCTTGTTCAACTATCAAGTGAAGTAGTGTAGATTTAGAATTTTCTAGCTAGTGTGTTTGATATCGAGTTATAGGTGACTTGCATCTGGTGCGACAACTAGAGTTGTGTAAATTTGTCGTAGAAACTAAGTGTTTCATGACAAGTCAAAGAATATCGATATTAGGTATCACTATATCATGGATATGGTGCAGAGAGGAGTGGTGAAGCTCCAGTGAAACGGTGTGGTACACAGGTCTTCTACTCTAGAGAAATAGTTTGGTACACAGGTACTCCAGTAAAATAGTTTGGTATATTGCTACTCCAATGAAATAGTCTGGTACACATAGCTACTCCAGTGAAATAGTATGGTACATTGAGATATTTCTACTCTAGTGAAATAGTCTAGTATGTTGAGATATTGCTACTCCAATGAAATAATATGGTATGCATAGCTACTCCAGTGAAATAGTTTGGTACATTGAGATATTGCTACAACCTAGTACGCATAGCTACTCCAGTGAAATAGTCTAGCATTCATAGCTACTCTAGTGAAATAATATGGTATGCTGAAATATTTCTACCCTAGTGAAATAGTCTGGTACACATAGTTACTCCAGTCAAATAGTCTGGTACACTGAGATATTGCTACTCCAGTGAAATAGTCTGGTACACATGTTACATTGGTGTGCCAACCAGTGGGACTTATTCACATGAGAGTGTAGTCTTTGATATCCCACATGAGACTTAGCCCTTGAGGACTTATTCATGTGAGAGGTTTTTTCATGGGAGCTAGTAAGACTCCATACAAGACTTAGTCACTTCGTTACCTAGTTCTACATGATATGGTTGTTTCTATGATTGTAGATCTAGTGCCTGGTTATTGTGGACTAGAAGAAAGTCCCATCATGACTGTTGTGCTAACTAGTGGGATTTAGTTTATGCTAATTACTACTCTGGATGCATGTTGTGTGTGGTTTGTGTGTGTGACAGATCTTGTTTGGCTATGATGGTGATACTTGTTACATGATATGTTTGATCATGAGATGGCCTATGTGGCCATGGTACTTGTGACATGATCTGTTTGATCATGAGATAGCCTATGTCATTATGGTGATTCTACCTATAGAATGGTCTGCAAGACCATGTGAGTCTTTCCCATTCCATGTGAGATGGATGGATATGTTTGATACCATTATACGAAGAACATCTTAGTTAACACTTCCCTAGATAAGGGGGACTATTGATGTTTGGTAGCTACATGAGGTATTAACCTCCAAGTGTAACCTTTATACTTAGATTAGAATATTCTAGAAGTAAGAGAACCCTTAAACATATGTGGTTAAACTCTAGAATAGAAGTTGGCCCAAGGAGAATGAGAATAAAGAATTACAAGGCCCAGAAAGAGAAGTCTGCCCCACCTGGAAAAGTCACTTGGACATATAAGTATAAATAAGGAGGCACCTTAGCTCATTTTTACACACTCTCTCACTCACTCAACTATTGCGCAAGTCTAATGAGTTGTAGCTGCAGCAGAAGGAGACGTAAGACTGGAGAGAGTAGTGCAACAAATGTCGTGGATTATTCTCGGCCTTTCTAGTATCTCTCTTGTACGCTTCTCTTGGTAAAGGTACGCTTCCATTAGTAGAGGTATGTTCTCTTGGTATTTTTCTACTATTGCAGTAGTGGTGTTTCTGGTTAGGTTTTATCTGTTGGTTCTAGTGTGAACTTGACTGAATCATTCTATCTAAGAAAAGGTTATTGTGCTTGGGGGTGTCATATGTGAATGCCTATGGTTGTGTGATCTATATTTATGAGTGGAATGAAATGAAGAACATATTGAATACCATAAAAAATAGATACAAAGAACAACAACATATATCTAGTGAACAATAAATTATATTGAATAAATAAAATAGGTTGAAATTGTAAAACTGCAGAACTAAAACAACTTGTTCGAATGGTGGTAGCTATCTCTGAGAAGAGATGTGGTTTCTACATGCATTCGTCTGAGTAGAATGATTACAATGAGGCTCCAGATGCATTTTTAAAAATACTCATGAATTCCAAAACCCTAGACATCCAATAACCTAACCCTAGGAGATGAAATGTCAAAAGTTATGTGGGAAATCGATGGGTAAGTTGGTACCTAAAATTCCCGAGGTTGTAACGTTTGCATACGACCTCCATTTTAGGAGTGTGATTGCCCATTGGAAATGTATTTTCGAGAAATACACATTATGCCATAAAAATTTGAATATGTCTATAGTTTGATTGTGGAAATCCAAAAAACACTGTTTAGGGCCCCAAAATGGCCATGGAAGTACATAAAGATGTAATGATATGAAAATTTCCATAATAAGCAAGTTGGAATAAGTGGGAAGCCGCGAATATCCACTTTTATGTTGTGTAGTTCTTTAGGACATACCTGGAAGTGCAGAACCCATAATTACAAAGAAATGTCATCATTATAGAGAAATGTGTTGAAGTAAAATATCTCAAGATGAGCGAGTTGAAATAGGTGGGTGCCCTCCAATATTCACCTAAATCAATCCTACCCCCTTGGGGAGAAATGGTCTCCATTTCATTGAGTGACCCCATCAGGTGAGGAAAATTCTGTTGAATTTGGCCCTGGGTGATCCACTTTCCTTGGTGCAGGAGCTTCCTTGCCCTGACAACCTAATAAAGATGGATCCTCTGCTGGCGAGTTCCCTTAAACTTTGTGTCCACTATATGATCAGTGGATTCATGTTCCATGCAGTCATGGTTGAGATCTGCTGGTGTAAATTTTTCTGCGATTTTCAAGGTGTCCAATAATGGTGGAAAATATGGCTGAAGGAGGTCCACATTGAACACTAGGTGCAAGCCAAGGAAGGGTGGAGTGTTGAGCTTAAAATCATTTATACTTACAGCCTTGGTGATAGTGTAAGGCCCATAGTGAAGTGGGTGTATCTTTTGATAGGGTCTTGTAAGACACTCTTTCTACAAATGTAACCAAGCCTTGTCTCCCACTTGAAACTGGCGCAGTACCCGGTGTTTATCATGGCGTTGATTGTACTTAGCATTGGCATTCTGAAAAATATCATGGACTTGTTGGTAGATTTGTTGAATTCGCTCAATGAATCTGGTGGCTTTGTCGGCCTTAGACTGAACATGGGAATATTTTTCCTGTGTGGTTGCAAGAGGTAGTCTAACATCAATGGGACCCAAGGGTTGGAATCCTAGCCCCACCTGAAATGAGATATGGTCGGTGGACCTATGGAGATCCATGTTGTAGCTATGTTGAACATAGGGAAGACTCTCATCGCATGTACGCAGATTCTTAGAGTTGTACATACGTAGGATTTGCACAATCATCTGATTGAGGACCTCTGTCTGGCCATCGGTTTTGGGGTGGAATGGGGGTGGAAAGTAGTGGATTTAGTGAGCTTGGTGTGCAACATTGACCAGACACTCGACCAAAATGTGTTGAGCAACCTGTTGTCTTGATCTGAGGTGATGGTCTGTGGTATCCCAAAATGGGCCCACACCCATTTGAAGAAGAACTTGGTAGTATATGTTGTTGTGATGCTCTTCTTGCAGGTTGTGATAATGGCCATCTTCAAAAATCGATCAACCACCACAAATACACAATCATTTTCGTTATTTGTGAATGGAAGGCCATACATGTAATCCATTGAGATGGATTCCCAAGGCCTCTCGGGAGTAGGAAGAGTAGTGTATAAGCCTTTCTTATTGATGTTTGTCTTGGCAATGGCACATGCAATGTAAGATATGCTATACTTGCTGACGTCTTGTCGAAGTTTTGGCCAATAAAAATGTTTCTGTAGAATGACCACATTTTTTTCCATGCTAAAATGTCATGTCGTCCGACTGTAGTGAGCCTCTCAAATCAACTTTGCATGCTCACTTGTGGGAACATAGAGGTGGCCCCGATGGCATAACATTCCATCCTAGATGTGAAAATTGGTGGCATTCACGAATGTACCCAAGAGATGATAGGTGGTGGCGAAGTCAGGGTCACGCTGATAAAGTTAGGGCCACTCAGATACCTCATTCCCACAAGAATGGAGAAATATGGTGAGTGCATCAATGGGAGGGCAACTGAGGAATTTAGTGATAGGATTTGTGATCCCTGTTTTATACTTGATGTTGATATGGAAATGTTGTAGGTATGTGGACCAATTTTGATGGTGATCATTCTACAACTTCCCCTATGTCTGTATGAAATGTAGAGGCTTCTGATCAATGTGGATGATTGTATCCTTTCCCAGAATGTAATGTTTCCATTGACGACAGATTTTCACAATGGAATACATTTATTTATCATAGGTGGGGTATTTTCGGATAGTATCTGAGAGTGTCTCACTATGGTATGCTATTGGATGACTGTACTGAGTGAGAACTGTGCCTACAACATAGTCGGAAGAATCTGTCTCATTCTCGAACGATTGTTGCATATCGAGTAAGGAGAATACTTGAGTTGAGCACAAGCGATGCTTCAAATCATCAAATTATTGTTATTCTGCCTACCCACATGCGAAAATTTCCTTGCCAACTCCCTTGGTTACTCGGTTGAGGGCCTAGGAAATATGAGAGAATCCCAACACGAACCTTCGGTATAAGTTGGCAAGTCCCAAGAATATTCGAAGATCGGTTAGTGTGGTTGGGGATGGCTAGTCACGAATGACTTGGATCTTAGCTAGATCCACATGTACCCCATGCGCATCAACAATGTAGCCCAAGTATTAGACCCTGTTCAGTCCAAAGGAGCATTTTTCCAAGTTGGAATATAGCTTGTGTTGTCGTAGAGTGCCCAAAACCTGTTGAATATGTTGCATGTGCTCCTCCCAAGTTCTGTTGAAGATGAGGATGTCATCTAGATATACCACCACAAAAGAGTTGGTGAAGGGTCTCAATACATCATCCATCAATATCATGAAAGTTGTTGGTGTATTTTTGAAGACAAAGGGAATGACCATCCATTCGAAGAGACCTTATTTAGATTTGAAAGTTATCTTCCGTACATCATTTGGTTCAATGGGAACCTAGTGGTAGCTAGACTTTAGTTCAATCTTGCTGAAGAACTTTTCCCCCTTGAGTTGTTCAAAAAGGTCATCAATTCGGGGAATTGGGTACCAGTTCCTGACTGTGGTTTTGTTTAATGCTCTGTAATTAATGCAAAGCCGCCAGGTCCTATCTTTCTTATGCACCAACACAATTGAGCTTCCATAAGGGGAGGAGCTGGGTCAGATGTGCCCGTTTTGAATAAGCTCTTGGATCTAGCACTTGATTTCATCATTTTTCATCAGCGAGCAATGATATACTGGTCCATTAGGTAGTGGTGCATCGGGGGTTAGATCAATTGGATTCTTAACTTGGCAGTGTGTCGGCACCCCGATGGGTGATAAGAAGATGTCTCTGTACTCTTCCACAATCTCATCCACATGTTTCTGCTACAAAGAGAGGCTTTGTGTAGAGGTTATGGATGTGGTGGCGACCTTCTGCTTACTGTGAGCATGGATCACAAAGAAGACAAACTTCTCAGTCTATGAAATGGCCTTACTTCATTTCTTAGTAGAGATTAAAGAAATAGTGGTAGGTAGTGCTACCTCTGGTATACTGTACAATTGTCTACCCAAATTGATAATAACACTGCGGGGTCTAGACTCATACACAACATGTTGCTTCCACAAATATGGATGGCCTAAAAGAATATCAGCAACTTCAAGGGGAGCAATATCACATAATACCTCATCTTTGAAGGGCTTGATGTTGTAGAGCAGACGACACTATTGGATAACACGGAGATCTCGACCTTGGTGAAACTAGCTGATGGTGTAGGGATGTGGGTGCAGTATTATCGACAAGTCCAGCTGCTTGACGACCTCTGCTGAGATTAGGTTCTTGACTACAACTATCGATAATGAAATGAAACAGAGTCCCCTTTACCTACATATGTGAGTGAAAGAGGCATTCCCCTTCCTTTGGCTCTTCTAATTTGATTGGCTGGACTTTGGTGGTAGTGATAGTGGCACTGGGTTCGACATTCATGATCCACTTCCCACTTTCTGGATTTGATTCAGAGTCAAAATCTGCCTCTGACTCAGAAGCTTTTAGCTCGGTCACTAGTGATTGCTTGGAGCGACATTCTTCGGTGTTGTGCAAAGGGATTTTATGGTATTCACTGCACACTCCTGTGTCCTTCTTCACCTTCTCATTACCCTTCTTGGGTTGTGCTTGGAATGGTTTTCCTGAGAGAGACCATATTTTCTCTGTGCCTTGTTTGGTGGGTTGGGACCATCATTTCCCTACTTCGCCTGTGAGGAATTTGTAGATCCAAACTCTTGCCTCTTCTGCTTAAATTTCTACTCGATCTTGACAACATATCTATAAGTTGCACCTAATGATGTGATGTCCATAAAATCCATTTATGTTTGAATGTATCTATGATAAAAACCACGGTATTTGAGCACCAGATGTCGTTCAGAGTATTTTATACCCAATTTGGTGCACAGAGTATGGAAAATATTGGTGAAATATGGTATTGTTTGGTCCATTTCTTGACACAGCATGGTCCATCTTGTGTGCTGGTCCTCATAGATTCCAACAGGGTAGTATTGTTTTTAATGGCATCCTTAAAGGAATCCTAGGTGGGGGAGACAAAAAATATTGCAGATTCCTCTGTGGCCCTTTTCTTAGAGTACATATCCCATCAGTCCTTAACATGGGGGGCGACCTTGAGGAGTGAAAAAGTAATATTTTCCTTATCAAAAAAATTGTGGACCGAAAAATAACTTTCGAGCAAATTCATCCATTTATCTACAACATTCGCATCTATCAGTCCTTCAAATAATGGAATATCAAAGTTTAGTTGTACCTTGAAGGGGGTTGCATGGCCGCTTTATGAATATGTGTCTCCTGTGGGCAACTACCTAAGGATCTGTTCAAATTTGTCCATCATCTCACTCATTTGTCGCACAAGGGATTTCTCAAGCAACCTTTTAAAAGGATCTCATGCTCCATCATCTTTCTTCTCATCCCCCATGAGTTGTAGCCAGGTTCGGCATGAAAAATCTTGCAAAGGCTCGAATGGTTCGAGTCCCAGCTTCTTGTACCCATATCTGGTTGGGGACATGCACAAAGAAAATCAAATGAAGAGCATATCGCTATGATACCACTGATCCGGATTTATGAGCGAAACAAAATGAATAATAGATTGAATACCATAACACAAAGATACAGAGAAAAAAAATAGATATCCATTGAACAATAACTTCTATTGAATAAATAAAATAGGCTGAAACTGTAAAACTGCAGAACTGAGACAACTTGCTCGAATGGTGGTAGCTATCTCTGAGAAGAGATGTGGCTGCTACGCACATTCGTGTGAGAAGAATGATTACAATGAGGCTCCAGAGACATTTTTAACATTACTCATGAATTCCAAAACCCTATACATCCAAAAACCTAACCCTAGGAGATGAAACGTCAAAATTTATGTGGGTCCCGATGGGTAAGTTGGTACCTCAACTTATCAGGGTTGTAACTTTTGCATACGACCTCCATTTTAGGCATGTGATATGTTGTTGGAAAGGTCTTTTCAAGAACTACACATTATGTCGTCAAACTCTGACTCTAGCTATAGTTTTAGTGTAGCAAGCCAAAAAAAACTATTTAGGGCCCCAAAACGACCTTGGAAATACAAAAAGATGTACTGATATGAAAACTTCCAAAATAAGCCAGTTGGAATAGGTGGGTGACCACCAATATCCACCTAGATGTTGTTTAGGGCCTCAGTACAACCATGGAAGTGCAAAACCCATAATTACAAATAAATGTCATCATTACAAAGAAATGTATTGAACTAAAATCTATCAAGACGAGCCAGTTGGAATAGGTGGGTGGCCACAAATATCCACCTGGATCATTGGGTGACAATGATGTGACATTGTATATGGTTAAACGAGAATACCAACATTTTAATAGAAAGGGTGGGATTAACCATTCCCTTTATGTTCAACATGCCTCTCTGACTTGGTTATGATCAAACCAACCTACTTTCACCTGGTTTACAAAGTGGGATAGGTCATAGAGATAGAGTGAGAAAGACTTAGTCAGGACCAATCAACATACTCGACCTCCTAATGTTCTCACTCAGTCCTATACCATGCGATTATCTCAAGTCGTTCTGCCTAAATAAGAATGGATTCTGAGCCGATTCTTCCCAAGGTTTGTCCAACACCTTTGGCAGGATGACTAGTGTCCTTCAATTGTTTACTCTCAACAATAGGAATGACAAAATGAAGATTATTGTTCATATTTCCTTAATTAAACTCCAAAAATGAAAAATCTATCTTCAACACACTAATAAAATGAAATTCGTAAATACAATTATGATAATACTTTAATTTATAATAATTTTTTATAAATTTGTAAATAATTTTCAATCACTTTGAACTAGCATGAAGTGAGAGACTCACATATTTTTATATAGAGTGTTAAGACTACCGGATCTATTACAAAAGTTGTGATCCACTGCCTCTCCATTGTCTATATTGTTTCTTTGTTTCTATAGTTAACTGTAACACATGGAACTTATCCTATCCTACACTCCACCGTTTCCTATCCTACACTCCACCATATGATAGTGATAGACCATTATAGCTTGGAAAAAAGGTAGAATAAATGGACATTTGGGAAGGAGGACTCAAATCCTATGCAAGTTAGCAAATATTTATAGACCCAAAGGAAAATAAGAGCACTATTGTGGAGGCCTTGAGCATTATGAGATGTTTTTCTTGGAGAGCTTACATGAGGAAAGCTCGGTGAAAGATCAAGGTGCTGGCACCATATGTGTTGAATATTTGAAACTTCGAGCAAGTCATTCTCCACAAGAAAGTACAAGAGCCATATACACCATTACAGAAACCCCAAGAAGAGAATTCGGCCCCACCAATAAAAGATAGAAAATATTAAAGTAATTTGAAGACCTAGAATAAGAAGTCGGCCCCAGAAAAGCACCCATATTAGTATAAATATAGGACTTGATCATTTCATTTGGACAATCAGAAAAATCCTTCTACAGTGTGCACAAGGAAGTTGCAGCTGGAGTTTTGGTAATGTCGCTATTTCTGGGTTTTTGGTATCTTGACGAGTGCGCCACACTTGGGAAAGATATTCTTGGTTTCTCTTGGTCATCTTATTGAGGCGCTAGGTCTTGGTGATGCTAGCCTTGGGGAGGATCTTCTCTATATGGTATTTCGGCTATTGATGGTGATGTACTCGTAATATCTTTGATTGAATTCTTCTATAGAAAGGATTTTGGGTTTCCCAAGATAAACTCTTGTGTTCTTATGTTGTGTTCTTATGTCTACTATGCATGGTTAATATTTATAGATCTTGTTATTTCCATTGCATTGTTATAGTTGATATTTTCAATGTATAGTTATTCTATGATAATTGTTATATGAAAGTGAATCTTGTTATTAATCATAAGGAAATAACTATAAGATATGAGAATTATAAAACATCAACATGGTATTAGAGCTAATTGAAATATTTCCACTGCACAGTGTTTATTTGTCGCTGCATAGACCTGAACTTGTCAAGCTAGTTGAGCAACTTATTGGAGGACCTTAAGTTTAATTTTTCCACAGATCAGCTCGCCATATCCTAACGCACCCCCTAGTGGTGTCAGATTGCATTTTGGTGAAAGTTGAAATTTCACCTAAAACCCACTACTGCAATTGCAACTGTAGATTTTAACCTTGTACAATATTTACTACAAACAGATTTTTAGTAAAAGAACAGAAAAGATACAATGTTAAATACACACATTACACAGATGTTTTTTCCCTGGAAACCTAAACCAGGAAAACCAACATATTCTATATTCATTCATAGTGATACATTGTTTACAATAAAATATACATATAGGATCCAACGGAATCCAAAACCCTAACTCAATGACCTCGATTAGTCAACAACCTTAATTCCTAAAATGGAAATAAAAAACCATCGGAAAAAAACCATGTGTCGAAAAACTGCCCAACAATGGACACAAGAATCGAGGTGACATGAAAAATGAGGCAAAAATATGACACATTTCTCGAGGTAAAACAAATTCTCAGGGGAGCTGCCCCCAGACCCCCACGCAAGGGGGATATCGCCCCTCTGTGATGCCCTGCGTGCCTATCGCAACATAGTAGACACTAGATCTAGTCGTACAAACAATATAACACATACCCAACTTTCTCGCACTTGTTGTTTTCTTTGCTTACATGGGGTTACATGGTTACATAGTCAACAATCTAGGGTGGTAATGCCTATGAATCCTCTACACCAAGAGAATTTCTCAGTGCTCACAGATTTTGTTAATAAATCTGCAACATTCTTCAAAGTGTCCACCTTCATCAACAACACTTTCTTTTCTTCAACCATGTCTTTCACGAAGTGATATTGAATATCAATATGCTTTTTCATTGAATGATAAGTCGGGTTCTTCACCAAAAAAATTTCACTCTGACTATCAAAATCTATCCTTACATCTTGTTGTACCAACCAAACACCTGAAAAAAATATTTGTAACCATACTTCTTCCTTACTTGCATGAGTGGCTGCCATGTATTCAACTTCTGTAGTTAAAAGTGCCACTACAACCTATATTTTTCTCATCCAATTGATTTCTCCTCCAAACAGGTTAAGCACATACCCACTTGTAGATCTCATATGATCCATATCTCCAGCCCAGTCTGCATCCACAAAGCCATGTATGTCCTACACTCTGTCCAATCCTAGTCTTCCTTGGTATCACAATCCATAGCTAGCAGTGCCACACAAATACCTAAAAACCCTTTTTACCGTTGTCCAATGCTCCTTCCCTAGTTTTGACATATACATGTTCAAAACTCCCACTACATGTGCAATGTCCAGTCTAGTACATACCATTGCATACATCAAATTGCCAACTACACTCACATATGGAACACGAGACATGTCCTCCTCCTCTTCATGTGTCTTGGGACACTGATCTGTAGATAACTTTACACCAATAGGAATAGGGACCTTGACCAATTTACATTCTTGCATATTAAACCTCTGCAATATTGTCTCGACATATTTTCTCTTATTTAACCAGAGTTTCATGTTTTTCCAATCTCTTTTAATTTCCATGCCCAAAATGAAATTTGAAGCACCGAGATCCTTCATGTCAAAATTAGAGGACAATTGAGTTTTCACATCTTGGATAATATCCTTGTTGTTTCCTATCAACAACATATCATCCACATATAAGACAAAATAAATCAAATGATCACCAATTAATTTAAAATACACACAGTGATCCTCTTTTCTTCTTATGAAACCAAGTCCCAGCATATAAGTATCAAATTTTTGATACCACATCCTTGGTGATTGTTTTAAACCATACAAACATTTTTTCAGTTTGCATACCAGCTTCTTATTTCCCTTCACATCAAAACCATATGGTTTCTACATATAAATTTCTTCTTCCAGATCCCCATGTAGGAATGTTGTCTTCACATCCATCTGTTCTACTTCAAAATCAAATGCAGCAAGAACAGATAAAATAAATCTTATAGAAGTTAACTTGGCGATAGGAGAAAAAATCTCACCAAAATCAATTCCCTCAACCTAGGAATAACCCTTTGCTACTAACTGAGCTTTGTATTTCTCCACTTTTCCTTTTGCATTTAGCTTCTTTTTAAATACCCATTTTCTACCAATGGGATTTCTTCCAGATGGAAACTCCACTAGATCCCAAGCCTCAGTCTTATCCAAGGTTGTCATTTCTTCATCGATGGCCTTCTTCCAGAGCTTTCCATCCTCTGAATCCACTGCCTCCCTGATAGTTCTAGGACCATCATCAGTAATAGAAAAAACAAAATTTGAACGGAAATAAGATGGAATATATCTTTCTGGTAGCCTTCTTTCTCGAACTGATATCCTCAATAATGGAGTATGAGGATATTCGTCTTCTAATTCATGTTCTTTTGTAGAGTCTGATTCATCATCCTTTAAATCAAACTATATTTTCTCTGGTTCTTCCTTACTTGGTAGGACTTCTTGTTTAACAACATCCTTCATTTCTCTAAATACCACATCTTGTATATACACAACCTTCTTAGTTTCTGGGTTCCAAAGCTACACTTTTCAACCTTTGAGACCATCTTTATACTCAATAAAGATACACTTTTCAACCTTCTTATCCATATTACTCCTATTTTCCTTTGGAACATGAACATAGGCCTCACAACCAAATACCTTGAGATGTGTGAGAGAAGGTTTCTTACCATTCCATATCTCTTGTGGAGTCTTGTCATACAACACCGATGAGGGTGATCTATTGACTAGGTAAGATGTAGTACCCACTGCCTCTTCCCAGAATTCTTTCCCTAACCCAACACCACTGAGCATGCACCTTGATTTTTCCATCAGCATCATTTTCATCCTTTCTGCAACTCCATTCTGCTGAGGTGTATATGGAGTAGTATTTTTCCTTGATATACCACACTTCTTACAAAATTCTTCAAATTCATTCCCGCAAAAGTCTCCACCATTATCTGTCCTTAGTACCTTAATTCTTTTCTCTGTTTGATTCTCAACAAGAGCCTTAAAATATTTAAACCTGTCAAAGACTTCAGATTTCTTCTTGAGGAAATATATCTAAGTATTCCTCGAGAAGTCATCTATAAATGAGACATATTACACAGATTTTCCCAATTATGGAACCGACACATGTCCAAACACATCACTGTGAACTAGCTGTAAGATTCCTTCTACCCTCATTGCACTAGAGGGGAATCTTACCTGATTTTGCTTCCCATATACACAATGTTCACAGAAATAAAAATACAGAGAGAAGTTAGACATACTTTCAACCATACCTTTATCGCGTAGTAGTCGAAGACCCTTCTCTCTGATATGCCCCAGTCATTCATGCCACAGGATAACCTTTTCTCCAGAGACTATAGGAGTTCTTTCTTCTTCAACACCAATATCAGGAACAATGGAACTATTACACCCATCACTAATAACGCTTCCTTGTATCTTATACAGATTTCCAAACCAAACTCCCTGTAGAAACATCATTGCTCCTCGAACCATCATGCAAGTTTCCTTTTGAAATATAGCATTTACCCCTTCATCGTCCATTTTTCTTACAAAAATCAAATTTTTGGCCAATCCTGGGATGTGAAAAACACCAGGTAGTGTTCTAATCCTTCCATCTATGAGCCTCAACTTGTTTTTTCCTCGACCTATGATTCTGGTTGTTGAGACATCACCTAGGAAAACATTACCTCTGTCATACCTTTCATATTCACAGAACCACTCCCTGTTGGGAGTCATATAAAATGATGCACCTGAGTCAACCAACCATGACTCATGATTTGAATGTGTGTTTGAAGAAGACAAGTACACATCCCCTCCTTCTTCCTTGGAGGTCATTTTTTCTGTAGAAGGAGATTCTTCAGATCCCTTCTTTTTATCAACTTTGGATATACAGTGTTTCTTGAAGTGTCCTTCTTTTCCAAATCTCCAACATACCTTTACAACATTTCTAGGAGATTTAGATCTACCCTTAGACTTAGATCTCCCACTTGAGAACTTAGATCTATTTCATTCTTGGGAGCATCTATTTGACAACTGAGAGGGGGGGGGGTGAATCAATTGTTACTGTGCTTAAACAATTATGCCCATTTTAAACTCTTTACATAACACTCAATGGCGATCACAATAATGCAGGAAAGTAAGCAATAGAATATTTGACATCAATAGCACACATGAAATATACAGAGACAGATATTTCCTGAGGAAACCATAAAGGGAAAAACCTCTTCTTCTTGATATGATAAGTAATCTTTATTTTATGTACATTATCATTCTTATGAGCACCAACTCCTTTTGAGGCTACCACCTCTGATTTACAAGAAGCAACTCGCTGAGAGCACCAACTCCCTTTGTGTTCCAACACCAACTGGATGGAAGCACCAACTTCCAGACACACAGGAACCAACCTGTACAAGCTGCAACTTGTTGAGAGCACCAACTCTCTAGATTCTCTAGCACCCACTAGAAGGAAGCACCAACTCCCTGAGTGTTCCAGCACCAATTGGATGGAAGCATAAACTTCCAGTTACACAGGGACCAACCTATATAACAAAGAACAATAGTTCTCCCTTGCACCACCCTACCACCCCAGTTGTTTTGGTTGCAACTAGAAGGAAGCTACAACTCCCTATGTTCAAGCACCCACTTGAAACTCTGAGGATGACAATCCTCCCTAGAAACACCCTACCACCCTGATTATAAAAAATTCATTACTAAACCTTATTACAGTGATATGGTGTTTTTCAAATGGATTATCAGTCTCATCACTGTTCTGCTATACTGCTTTTCTCTGCCTGCATAAGTGTCTTTCTGCTCACATCTTCTTGGTCTTTCTGATCTTTTGTTCTATCTTTGCATGCACACCTCGACTTTATCTTACTCTCTCAGATATGCATTTTTGTTCTATGTCTTTCTTATGTGCTTTATTCTCTGTGTATTATTTCCATTCTATGCGCTATGCCTCTTCTGCGTGTTTCAGCTGCTGCACACAACATGCTTCTACCCGCATGAATAACTCTAAACTGAAGAAAATCTCTTCTCTTTTCTGTGTATATTTATCATGCCAAGTCCTCTGCCAGATTATACACTCAACTCTTCATCCTCTATGGCGATTATGTTGAGTCTGTTCTTCATCAGTGGTCTTTATCGAGAGATTCTTTGGCTTCTTTGGCAGTTACAATTTTCGACGCTTTTCCATTTGTCAATTGTCTCTATGACGAGTCTTCATTCCACTGTAAGTTACCTCGCGAATCTTCAACTGCTCTGGCGATCACTTTGAAGCTATTCGAATTCTCTGGTAGATACAATCACTTCGTTCCATCAGTTACAGAGAGTCATTTTGGATTCTTTGGCTTCTAATCCCCTTCCTTTAGGTGACCATCGACGGTGGCCAAATGCCTATTAAAACGATGCTTCCCGATCTTAGTTTAGTGAGCGCTAGATCCTTTTCACGATATGACCTTGGGATATGAACTTCATGTGACCACATGATTGCAGGCACGTCCATAGGTGGTTTGAGGGCAACCCTCTTTTCACCCCTCTATTCACTACAATCCTCCATGCGTCCTTTCTCCAAAACCATGGTTTCGATTGCGGTCCGCTCATGAAAATTTAAGACCCGAGCAAGTTCTGGCCCCACAATAATATGGAGTTGTCGATATCATGATCTTGATGGTTCTCCTGAATGGACGGTTCAGATTTTATCTTTACACTCATCCTTTCATTGTTTAATCCGACGGCTAGGACTTAATCAAACATTGAGATGGACAGTTGTCGGAACTTCTCCCTTCGAAACTTTGGGATTTCAACTTTTCAAACTTACACTATCCTTCCACTGTACTATGATCAACGGTTGAGAATACCCCTGAATTGATCTTTCAGATTAGACGAATCGTTTCCTTGATGAGGTAGTCTATTGACATGGGTGATACGTGTAGTGGTGTAGTGGAGTGTGAAGGCAGAGCATGGTAGTGGAGTGTGACGTGTAGCGGGTAGTGGAGTGTGACGTTGGAACACAGAGGTGGTATGTATGAATGGTTTGGTGGTTTACTCAGAGGGGGTGTTAGGCCGTAAGTGGTAATGATTGAGGGAGGTCTGAGTTAACAGGAAGGTGACACATATGAGGGTCCCACATGGAAAATACCAACAACTCAGACCCCCCCCCCCCCACGGTTAAAG
>ML779511.1:782603-814928 GCA_009831015.1 Picea engelmannii | reverse complement strand
ATGCCCTGTTGACCGTAGATTTGAGTGCTCGATTCTCGTCCGATGAGATTATAGCGCCATTCTTATATCTTATCATGTCCTTCCACTTTATAGTGATCTAAAGGATGAAGTTTACTTCATATGATCCTACGATCAAGGATTCATTTCAGCTCTCCGAGTCTCCAGACTTCGAAGATTTCAAATCTCAAACTGATGCTCTAGATCAGATGACCTAGATTCACTTCTAACGATCTGATGCTTGAGATATTCTTCGGACGATCTGACGATTGAGGTTTATTTCGAATGATCCGACGATCGAGGATTCATTTCCCCTTTGTGGATCTCCGGACTTCAGGAATTTCAAATCTCAAACTGAATTCTTGAAGTGAGATTTTTCTGGAGAGTAACCTCCTCACATATTTATACGCAAAACAAATGACGTTCGTTGGATCAGGATCTTATATCAACGACATAATCTGTCTATGATGAAACTCTTCTAGATTATCCTGTCCTTCCACTTATAATGATCCAATGACTGACTAAAATTCACATACCTCACTTATCCTATCCTTCCACTCGAAAATGATCTGATGGATGATGGGAATTTGCGTTAGATCCGACGACTGAAAGGTATTTGGATAATCAAATTCTCAACTCTTTAGCCCCATTTAACTTATCCTTAAATAAATTCAATCTGACAACTGATGGATATTCGAGTGATCATGAACTCAGATCTCAACCCTTTCTTATCTTGTCCTTCCACTAATTCAATCTGACGGTCAACGCATTTTCTCCAGATCCGATGGTCCACATTCATTTCAGATTTCAGGCTTCGGGTAATTCAACTTTCAAGTTGCCAATTCTTCCGAAGTGAGATTCCCTGAACGGTAACCTCCTCAAAAATCCACTGGATCTAACAGTTTCTAGTCCTTTTCGCTCAGATCTAATGGATCGGATCCATTTCTCTCTTGCACACACGTTCCTCCTATCTGGACTCTGATATAATGGTCCACAATCTTCACAGTGTTCGATCCAACGACCACTTTCGCTCCTCCTCCTGAGCTTGTGCTTCCTCCCGACTTGGAATAATTTCTAAGTGTCAAAGGCCTTGAACTTTGATCCTTCTATGAGTCCTGGTGACTTTGGGACTTGTCTGCGTTTATGAAAACACTATCTCTCCTAAGCACACTATCAATTGGCCCTGGCACAGACTTGCGTTCTACGTGCAACTCTGCTCTATTCCTCCTGAGCTTTGATTTATTCTGCAAACTCACAGATTCTAAGGAATCCTGCACATTCTCCTTGCGGCCTTCATGATAACCTATGGCTATCTGGAAACTCCAACTCTGTGCCCTTTTCTATTCCTCCTGAGCTTGTAGACAACAATTCCTCATGGTCTCATCATTCCCTATGCTATCATTGTTGTTGTCCTGTTTTTTGCCATTGCACACTCTACTTGTAATCATGCCATCGTCGTTGTTGTTCTTGCCTGTAAACATGCCATCGTCATTTTTGTTCTTGCCATCAATGAAAAGCACACTCTTCTTGTAAACATGCCAACAATATCCCCCTTTGGTATTGATGGAAACCCTTAAAGACTACATTGTTCTACTTAGACCTCCAACTGTAGCATCTAGACCACACATTTTATCCCCTTTGACATCAATGTCAAAGAAAACATGCTCCCCCTGAGCTATTGTAGTACTTTTCAGAGGTATCCGATATTCAACCAACACATACTCCCCCTAACAGGATGGACACTCTTAGGTGAGAGAAGGGATGACACCCAACTTCTGACAAAGATATTCAAATGGTGTCTTGGCTAGGGTTTTAGTAAAGATGTCTGCAATTTGTTCTGTGGTCGGAATGTAATGAACCTGAACAATCTTATTGGTGAATTGCTTTCTCAGAAAATGGTATTTTATGGGGATGTACTTGGTCTTGGAATGAAATATTGGATTCTTGGACCTGTTCATCTTCAACTTTAGCTGTGTCCTGTATAGTAGACTCAATAGTGCTCGCCTCTCTTACTGGGACTCCTTCATCAACCTTTTCTTGTCATAATTGAATGAATCCCCCTGTCACTCTTCTCTCTCTACTTCTAACTTCTCTCCCCCTTTGGTAAAAGGTTATCTCTTTCTAACAAGGTCTTTCCTCTTGTTATCTCTATAGGATGTCATGTATATCATTTTTGTACATCAGAATGCTGCTACTATGGATGTCGTTGTCCTACTGGAACACTGCGGAATTGTAGCTCATATTTTTCAAACAACCCTTGGATCTACCCATTGATTCTCATCAATATCTAACCAGATGTATCCATCTTTATCCAAGATTCTTCTTTACTGTACATTTCTCTAAAGTCATCTGAGAAAGTTTATACTATGCTTGTCACATGACTGCAATTCTTTTTGCAACAATTAACTTCACTCATGTTCACTTGTTTAGTCTTTTCTATCCACATCTGTGAGTGTCCTGGTTTCTTGAAATTTGTTCTTTGATATTCTATTACAACAACTTCTTTTTTCTTCTATGATGCCTACAATCCAAGGCTTTATGACCATATTCATCACAAGGAAAAACAATAATTGTTACAAACACTCTCATACCTCCTTTGATTCATCCATGAAGGTGTCTCTCTTCTAAACTTACTTTGAGGTGTATGAGTAGCTTCTGGGTGTCTTTCTTGATTTGATCTTCTAAATATTGTAGTATTTTGATCATTCTTTGAACATGAAGAAATGGAGTCATACATGATTTCCCTTTTTACAAATGAAGGACCTGTGTCAGACTTGTCTTCACCCTTTAAAAATGAAGGACTTGCATCAGGTTTCTTAGGAGTATTGATTTCTTCCTTGTTGTATCCAAGACCAGATTTGTCATTTGGTGATCTCTGACTATCCAAGATCTCATCCAGGATCATGGAACTATTCAAGAAATTGATTTGGGTGTTTGACTTCTCAACCTTCTTTCTAAGATTCACAAATTCTACTTCCATCTTATGACATGATTCTTCTTCTATTTCTTCCATGGGATAAATTCTAACATAACATTATTTTATTGTATCTGCATCTTCTTCTTTTCTTGTAGGGGAGGATTCAATATCAGCATCATTATCTGTCCTTATGCCTATATCCACCACTTGTCCTAAGTTTACAGACTTTATCTTACAATCTTTGGAAGTGAACAACACTTCACATTCTCTGTCACATATTTGACTTACACTGAGCAAATTCTGTTTCTGCCCATCTACAAGTAGAACATCCTGGGATTTTCCTTTACCATTACTCAAACTCACCATCCCTTTACCCTTGATTTTACTTGGTTCATAATTTCCAAAGGTCACATTTCATGTTTTTCCTTTACGTATAGACATAAACTTATCCTTGTCTCCATTCATGTGCTTGGAACATCCACTGTCTATATACCAAGTGTCTTTTTGTTTTTGAGTTGAAAGTACTAGACCACATTTTTCACTATCTTTCTTTTTCCATGTGTTGACATTTCTGGCTAAGGGTTTTATCCTTGGATTTTCTTTGTAATTCTTCAGATGGAAGTTTGCAGCTTTGTGGCCGAAGTTATGACAGTTATATCATTCGATCTCATGGTTCAATACGTCAAGGTGATTGGTGCAACTTTGTCTACTCATTGGTTGTTTAGTTTTATGTTGCAAAGATTGCTTATTTCTCGATTTCCACAGTTTCATGTCTCTAAACTTAATTTGACAATTTGCAATCTTATGACCAAAATTAGAGAAGTAAAAATAGTAACCATGGAAGAGATTTTGGTACCTGAAGGATGGCCTTCTTCTTGGCATTTGTTGTTCCTTCTGATATCTTTGTTTTTTATCAGGGATTATCTTGTCTTTATTGGCTTTTGGTGATATATTACTCACATGGTTTGATTGTCTGCTGACTTGGAACTTGATCATCTTTACTAGCTCTTTGCTTTCTGGTTGTTTGTTGCTTGAACTACTTACATAGCATAAACCAGTCTTCAACAAAGGAGATCTTTTTTTGCTCACATTGTCGTTTAGTTCTACTAAGGCTTTAATTCTTGGAAGATTTTGGAGATACAATGCTTTAAACTTCTCCATCTCTTTTCTAGTTTTTAATACCTCTTCTTCCAAGGATTCACATCTTGCCTTCTTCTCTGATAACTTTTGTTTTAGAATGTCCTCTATTTTCTTTGCTTCTTCTAATTCCACTTTTAGAAGGACAAAGTCTTCATCAAGTTTTTTACTGTCTTTCTCGAATTGTATCAGCAATTGTTTTTGTTTTCACTTCTTAAGTCTGAGTCTATCAATCTCTTCCAAAGCACTAATCAACTCTCTTTCCAAGTCAACCACAACTTCTTCATCATTAACATCACTTTGTGTGATTTTATTATCATAATCCTCTTTTTCCATAAGCATGAATTCGTTTACCTTATCTTCACAAGAAGAGTCACTATTTGTGTCTCCTAAAGAGTCATCATTGTTTACACATAAACTTTTCTTTTTACCAAATCTCTTGGATTTGTACTTATCTTCACCTTCAAATTTCTGGTCCCTTCTTCTTGTGTGGACACTTAGATGCATAGTGACCTATCTTTCCACAGTTAAAACATTTGAAGGGAAACTTTCCTTGGTACTTGCCTTATCCTTTCTTTAGTCTTCTCACAAATTTTTCTTCAATTTCATCAAGCTCAGAATCCTCATTCTTATCTACTTTAAATGATGCTTCTCTAGAGGTGGGTTTATCCTTACTAATCCTCATTTCTTAATCAGTTAGAGTTCCTAGAAGTTGATCAATAGAAAAGGTCTTAAGATCATTCAGTTCTTCTATTGCATAAAATTTTGGATTAAATCTATTTGGTAGATGTTGGTGCAATTATTTGCATAATATATTACCAAACATAAATTATCAAATGGGATTTGTAATCAGTAGAGTTGATGCACTATATGTGTTGATAACAGATAGGTTCCTATGTCTGTTTAGTATATCTTAGATAAGAAAACCAACAATAACAAAACACTTTGTTTTTAAAGATAACTCTCTTCACACAATTCAGAAATTAAAAAGCAAAACTTGCAATCATGTACTCAAAAGATTTTGCTCAGATAATGCCTTGTCCATTTACAATCTCATGAAGTGGAAATATGGACTTTGACTTAATTATTTGTAGCTGCTACTCTTAACAACAACTAGCAATAAAAATTGGGCACACTTCAACAATACCTTTCCAAACTTGGAAGAGAAAATTGATAACAAAACTTCTTAAGAAAACAGTGAATCGAAAGGTTCTTTCTTAGGTGACAAATCTATTCATTAGAGGCTCATGAAATGAAGAGTTGAACTTAAGATCTTGTTCCCTGTAGCATTTGAAACAACAATCAACAATCCACTTTATCCACTCTTAGAAAGAAATCAATCATAACCCTTTAAATGCCAATCAAATCTTCTTCAATACAAGAGGTAGTCAATATGCTTGAAAGACTTCATTACATGAAGCATGAAGGTGAGAGATGAAGTCTTATGATTCATGTACCTACTAAGAACAACACAATCATAAATTCAAAATAATAACAATTGCATATTTAACAATCACACACATCTATCCAACTCATGTTAACTAAATATCAATCTGCAGAAATGAAAATGGAACTTATCTACTATGTTCAATGTCTAATTACTCAAACTGATTCAAAATCAAACAACTCTGTACTAAACTTAAAATGCATATGAAATCATTTACAACACACAATTGTTAAATGCTCACACATTCACACAAAGCATATACAAGGAGGTTTACCTTAGTTGGAACGGTGGGTCCTTGTCGAACCCACCAGGTACCTCTAAAATAAACTTATAGAACAAATGTCTAATAACATGCATCAATTCCATGAACTACAATTTATATCATTACTTGAGAGAAACAGAGGTACAATCCACAGTCTTCAAGAATCAACCCTACAACATAACAATTCCTCTTCCTTCAAGAACCAATCTTACATCATAATAATTCCTCATATTCCAATACTCCTTAATTCATATTTGTACAAGGAAATTCAATGGGGATGGATCAAAACAAATTCCCCAACTCATAATTCGTTCAAACTGTTTATGCACAAAATTTGGGTTTTTCACCAGATATTACAAATTTGGGTTAAAGATACTTTGATATCTCTCTATGCGTTGTGAATTTTGAGAAATGATTTATGGGTTTTGTAGCTGGATATATTTTCTAAAAATATGTTGGATGGTTTTGTACAATATGCTTCCATCTGCATGGAAATCAAGGTGCAATATGGCAATTTAGAAATATTTGATGATTTTAGGCTAAATTGTTCCCCCTGATCTGGAGGTCCACATGTGCGATATGGGTGAATTATATCACACATGTCCACATGAAAACACCTCTCTAGACAAAACCCATGTACCCAAATGTTTATATTTATCATTATTGGCCCATAAATCGAGGTGAAAATCCAGTACCAGAATTATATAGATAGGGTTTTAGTATCGGATTAGCATAGTCATAGCCATGAGTACCGGATTAGCACAGAATAGGTGTTGGTACTAGATTAGAAACCCATGCAGTACCATATCAATGTTGTTTAAGAGTCAAACTATTAGGATAATACAAAATCAAACATTTTAATCGAATTAACTCAAGAAAATTAAACAAAATATGCATTAATCATACGTTACCTCTATATGCACATGAACAAGGTAATTAATTGTATTTATGGAGGCAATAGTCAAGTTTATACTCATAACATAAGTAAAATAGGTTCATATAGGGGGTAATAGAGGGCATTAGAAGTGTCAACATAGAGACTCAACAATAGATCTTAAAATATTCTGAACTAAAAATACGTCTTCAATCTTCTCACCAAGACCCTTCATGGCATTCACAAGCTCCTCAAATCTTAAGAAAAAATTATTAACTGTTTCATCCTCATTCATCTTTAGTTGTTCAAACTATAATCTATAGGATTGAAGCTTGGCATCCTTTACCTTCCCATTACCTTCATAACTTCCAATGAATTTGTCCCACATTGATTTGGCAGATTCTAAGTGCATAAATTTTACAAATTCTTCTTCTGCAAGCCCAGTCATAATAGCATTCATAGCCTTAACTTTGAAGCTAAATTCTAGCTTGTCATCCTTATTATCTAGTACAACTGGATTTACATAACCAATCTCTACCACATCCCAAACATCTAAACATAAAGCCATTATGTAGGTTCTCATCCTAACTTTCTAGAAGCCAAAGTTTGTTCCATTGAACAGGGGGGCCTTATTGGTTGAATTTCCTTCATGAATTGTCATGTTTAAAATTACTAATCTACTTTTAAATAAAAGGAACTGACTCTGATACCAATTGTTGGACAACTGAGAGGGGGGGGGGGCGGTGAATCAGTTGTTACAATGCTTAAACAATTATGCCCATTTTAAAGTCTTTATAGAACACTCAATGACGATCACAATAATGCAGGGAAGTAAGCAATAGAATATTCAACATCAATCACACACATGAAATATACAGAGACAAATATTTCCTGAGGAAACCCATAAAGGGAAAAACCTCTTCTTCTTGATATGATAAGTAATCTTTATTTTATGTACATTATCATTCTTATGAGAACCAACTCCTTTTGAGGCTACCACCTCCGATTTACAAGCAACAACTCACTGAGAGCACAAACTCCCTTTGTGTTCCAACACCAACTAGATGGAAGCACCAACTTCTAGACACATAGGCACCAACATGTACAAGCTGCAACTTTCTGAGAGCACCAACTCTCTGGATTATCTAGCACCCACTAAAAGGAAGCACCAACTCCCTGAGTGTTCCAGCACCAACTGGATGGAAGCATACAATTCCAGTTACATAGGCACCGACTTGTATAACAGAGTACAATATTTTTCCATTACACCACCCTACCACCCCTGTTTTTCTGGCTGCAACCAGATGGAAGCTACAACTCCCTGTGTTCAAGAACCCACTTGAAACTATGAGGACAAAATTCTTCCCTAGCACCACCATACCACCATGATTATAAAAACTTTGTTACTGAACCTTATTACAGTGATATATTGTTTTTCAAAGGGCTTACCAGTCTCATCATTATTCTACTATACTTCTTTGTTCTGCCTACATTAGTGTCTTCTTGCTCGCATCTTCTTGAGATTTCTAATCTTCTATTTTGTCTCTGCAGGTGCACCTCGACTTTCTCTTCTTCTCTCAGATATGCATTTATGTTCTATGTCTTTCTTCTATGCTTTATGCTCTGTGTATTATTTCCATTCCATACGCTACGCCTCTTTTGTGTGTTTCAGATATTGCACACAACATGATTCTACCCAAATGAATAACTCTCAACCGAAGCAACCATCTCTTCTCTGTTATGTGTATATTTATCATGCCAATTCATCTTCCAGATCATACACTCATCTCTTCATCCTCTTTGGCGATTATGCTGAGTCTTTTCTTCATCAATGGCCGTTATCCAAAGATTCTTTGGCTTCTCTGGCAGTTGCAGTCTTCGACGCTTTTCCATCTGTCAATTGTCTCTATGATGAGTCTTCATTACATTGGAAGTTACCTCGAGACTCTTCAGCTCCTCTGGCGATCACCCTGAATCTATTTGAATTCTCTGGCAGATACAATCACTCCATTCCGTTAGTTACATAGAGTAATTTTGGCTTCTTTGGCTTCTAATCCCCTTCCTTCACGTGATCATCAACAGTGACCAAACGCCTATTCAAAAGGCGCTTCCTGATCTCAGTTTAGTGAGTTCTAGATCCTTTTCACGATATGACCTAGGGCTATGAACTTCACGTGACCACATGATTGAGGGCGCGTCCATAGGAGGTTTGAGGGAAACCTACTTTTCACCCCAGAATTCACTACGAGCCTCCATGCGTCCTTTCTCCAAAATTGTGGTTTCGATTGCGGCTTGCTCATGAAAAATTAAGACTTGAGCAAGTTTTTTCCCCGCAATGTGACAGGGTCATCGATCTCATGATAATGAAGGTGCTCCTGAACGGATGATTCATATTTGATCTTTACACTCATCCTGTCATTATTCAATCCGACGGCTAGGACTTAATCAAACATTGAGATGGTAGGCTGTCGGAACTTTTCCCTTCAGAACTTCAGGATTTGAAAATTTCAAACTGACACTATCCTTCCATTGTACTATGATCAACGATTGCGAATACACCCGAAGTGATCTTCCAGATCAGACGACTCTTTTCCTTGCTGAGGTGGTCTGCTGACGTGGGTGAGACGTGTAGCAGTGCAGTGGAGTGTGAAGGTAGAGTTTGGTAGTGGAGTGTGATGTGTAGCAGGTAGTGGAGTGTGACATTGGAATGCGGAGGTGGTATGTTTGCATGGTTTGGTGGTTTACTCGAAGGGGTTGTTAGGTGGTTAGTGGTAATGAGCGAGGGGGGTCCTAGTTAACAATAAGGTGACATGTATGAGGGTCCCACATGGAAAATACCACCAACTTGGGCTACCCCCCTATGGTTAAAGGTAGAAATATTGGGGGGTCTGATATGCCCCGTCGACCATAGATCCGAGTGCCCGATTATTGGCCGCTGAGATTAGCGTGGCCTTCCTCTATCTTATCTTGTCCTTCGATTTTAGAGTGATATGATGGATTAATTTTACCTCATATGATCCTACCGTCGATGATTCATTTCGGCTCTCTGGGTCTCCGGACTTTGGAGATTTCAAATCTCAAAATGACGCTCTAGATCAGACATCCCAGATTCACTTCTGATGATCTGATGCTTGATATATTCTTCGGATGATCTAACAACTGAGATTTACTTCGAATGATCCAACAGTCGAGGATTCATTTCGGCTCTTCGAGTCTTCGGACTTCGGGAATTTCAAATCTCAAACCAAATTCCTGAAGTGAGATTTTTTCGGAGAGTAACTTCCTCACATCTTTATACCAAAAATGCATGATGTACATTGGATCATGATCTTATATCAACAACCCAATCTATATACGATGCAACTCTTCTAGCTTATCCTGTCCTTCCACTTAGAATGATCAAATGGCTGATGAAAATTCGCATACCTCGCTTATCCTATCCTTCCACTCGAAAATAATCTGATGGCTGATGATAATTTGTGTTTGATCCAACAACTGATAGGTATTTGGATAATTAAATTCTCAACTCTTTAGCCCCGTTTAATAAATCGACACACCACCCTTTAGTATTCAGTCAAGGTTATCCCTTTCCTTTGCGTAAGGGAAGGGTTGCACTAGTCATAGTGCCAACCCGAGCCCATGAATTCTCAAAGCTCAGGTAATTGATCCAGTTGGAAAGAAAGTCAGCCTAGTAAGAAAGAAAGAAAGTCAGAATTTCGAGATTCTCAAGCCTTAACTGAATATCTCGATCTTCTCCTTTTCCTTCCTCACCCTTCTTGGGTCGGGCAAGCCATCCTTCCTTCCCCAATGCGGACAAGCCATCCTTCCTCGCCCAAAAAGGTTCTAGTCTTATTTGGAACTGGCTCTTGGCTAGAGGTCGAATGTCCAGCTAAGGGATTCTTCTTTCAGTTGAGAGGTTAAAGGCTTCCAGTTTGGATCCATCTGGGCAGGGATTTTGACACAGGGAGCCAACTTTTGACTCCTTTCTCATGCAACAACAAGGGGAATAAAGGCTAAGGAACCAATCCTTCAATAAATTCGATCCGACGAATGATGGATATTCGGGTGATCGTGATCTCATATCTCAACCCTTTCTTATCCTATCCTTCCACTAATTCAATTCGATGGTCATCGCATTTTCTCCAGATCTAATGTTCCACATTCATTTTGGATTTCAGGCTTTGGGTAATTCAACTTTCAAGTTGTTAATTCTTTCGAACTGAGATTCCCTGAACGGTAACCTCCTCACAAATCCACTGGATCTAACAATTTCTAGTCCTTTGCGCTCAGATCCAATGGATGGGATCTTTTCCTCTTGCGCACTCATTCCTTTTGCTTGGACTATGATCTAACAGTTCAGATTCTTTACAATGTTCGATCCAACGGCCACTGCCACTCCTCCTCTTGATCTTACACTTCCTTCAGACTTGGAATAATTTCTAAGTGTCAAAGACCTCGACCTTTGATCCTTTTGTGAGTCCTGATGGCTTTGGGACTCGTTTGCATTTCTGAAAACACTATCTCTCCTAATATTTGGAAATGAAGTTAACCTCGGCCCTGGCGCACACTTTCACTCTACATGCAACTATGCACTATTCCTCCTAAGCTTTGATTCCTTCTGCAAACTCACAGATTCTAGAGAATCCTGCGCATGCTCATTGTGGCCTTCATGATAACCTCTGGCTATATGGAAACTCCAACTCTGTGCCCTTTTCTAGTCCTCCTGAGATTGTAGACAACAATTCCTCATGGTCTCGTCATTCTTGATGCTATCATTGTTTCTTTCCTGTTTGCTATCATTGCACACTCTACCTGTAATCATGCCATCATCGTTGTTTTTCTTGCCTGTTGATTCAAGAGCATCTCAAGCGAGCCAACGCAGAGTCCAAAGATAGCTAGACAAGCGCCCAACACAAATTTTAAGAATGTTTTAGAACCTTAAATGAAACAATTAAATGCAGGCACACTTGTATAATGTAAACAGACCTTGAGCGATTCGCTCTCATCCTTAGTAGGTAGAAGGTATTTATGGTAGTAAATGTAGGTAGATAGAATTGAATGTGTAGATTAGACAGTTTTAGAGCGCAAGAGGGAAACGAGATATAGACACCCTCATTGTGTATTGTAACATTAGCATGAAGAGTGTGAAGAGCACAAAGGAGAAGCAGAGAGCTGTGTAGCAGACTCCATGTACAAAAGTTCTGAATTAATACAAGAAAGTTGTGATTCAGACTCATGGTGTTCATATATTCTCTGTGTATGCATCTTTGAATTTCATGCTCATGAATGTTTTACTCTTTCTACTGTACATTTTCTTTTATGCTATGTATGAATGATTTCTTATTGAATGTTTGAAATCTGAGAGGAAAGGGAAGAGAAATGAGTTTTAATTGTTTCTCTATCTGAGAAAGAGTTCCTGCAAGGAGTGCGTTGACAAGGTGTTCAGAGGTTTCTCTCTGAAAGATCAGGAGAGAAAGATTTTGTTCTCATTTCCACAGAAGTGCAGTCAGGCACATGAGCCGTGCAAGGAGTGCTCAGGACAAGTAAAGTCTCAGAGTTTCAAATCTGAGTGAAGCATTGAGAGACTACTATTGCAGGTGTGCGCAGAGTCGAAGAAGTTCAACACTGAAGGTGTTTGAAAGTCTGTCGCAAGGAGTGCGTGCTATGGTTTTTCTAAAAGACGCAGAGTCATGGAAATCTTAGAAGGATTTAAACCTTCGAAGGAGTCGAAGCAAGGCATGGATCCAAGTATCTTGGAAGGTTGAAGGAAAGTGTAGTAACGAGGGACCGTAGGAGAACAGATTCTTAGAGGAAGAACGAACGGTCGAAATTCTCTGAGGAGAAAATGTGAAGTCCCATGAGCCGTCAGATGTCACAAAAGAGAAAGGGAGTTACCGCGAGTATCCCTAAAGGTTCTAAGCTCAGGAGGAGTAGGACCGTAGATCCAAGTCACAAGGGTCGTTGGATTTGCACGTGGATTTCTATATCGGGATTTTGTAGGTGGAAGTCCCGTAAACTTTGCAACGGGAATCACGATATCTTGAACCGCGAAGTCCCGAAGGCTAAAAGGATTGTGTGGGCCACAAAGGAGACAAGGAGTGGACAGGTGGCGCACTCTTGACAAAAATCCAATTCAGATGACTGTTTCAGGGTTTTGTGGAGTGAAGTTCCAAATTCCTTGCATTAGGATTCGCGATATTGCAAAGTCCAAAGTCCTGATAGAAGTAAAGTGGCATTGAAAGGTCGACCTTGTGAGCGCGTCAGAATTTCGGAACATTGGGTTTCGGGAATTGTGGAAACAAGTTGTTTGACACCGCGACCGCCGAAATCGCGATAAGGAAAAGCAATAAATAGAAAGAGGAAGGGTCATCATTGACTATTTTCGGGTTTTGGAGATTGGAACCAATGTGCTTGACCAATGGATTCGCGAAAGTGCAAAGTCCAATCTCCTGAAGTACAAGGGGGATGCTCGAAGTTGATTGTGGGTGAAAATTTCCCAAAATGGAAATAGAGGAGTCATTTCCAAGGAATCTTTGGGCCAATGAAAGAGGAAAGATCCTGTGTACGTGACCCTCCAACCTGTGGGTTGAGGGAGGGTTGCGTCATCATTCTTGGTATCAGAGCACAAAAAGGTTCTTTGATTTTTGTAGCAGAGAAAACAAAATTCACCATGCCTCCAAGGAGAAGGGACAAGCAAACACCCGATCAGTCAGAGGAGAGGGAAATGCCAAGGAGAAGAGGTAGGCAGATGACTGATCCAGCTATGGAGAAAGAAATGCGTGATTTACGTGCTAGACTTGAATACATGGGGATAGCACAAAGACGCACAGTCAGTGCTGGGGATATTAGTGAGTCCGAAAGTGAAATTGAGGCCGAACATGAAGAAGAAGTTGTAGTCGAAGATGCAGCAAACGAACGTTTGATTAGAGCTATTGCAAGAATGGGTGCAAGAGAGAAAATGGACATTCTAGTTTATGAGGGAAATCTGGATGCAAAGGAGCTTCTAGACTCGATTAGAGCTTTGGACACATACTTTGACTATGAAGATGTCGAAGAGGACAAGAAAGTCAAGCATGTTGTCACTAGATTGAAGGGACATGCAACATTGTGGTAGGATGAACTACAAGCTGACAGACGATGCAAAGGCAAGCAAAAGATCAAAATCTGGGATAGAATGATCGCAAAGATGAAGGTGAAATTCATCCCCAGAGATTACCATATTACTTTGTTCAGGAGAATGCAGAACCTGAGACAGAAGCTGATGACAGTGAAAGAATACACTGAGGAATTCTACAATATGAACATCAGGATAGGTCATCAGGAAAGCGATGATGAAAAAGTTGCCAAATACATGAATGGCCTGAGATATGACATTCAGGATGAGATGAGAATGGTAACTATCCAAATGGTGGAAGATGCTTATCAGATGTCCCTAAAAGCGGAAGAGAAGTTGAGCCGAAAGTAGGGTCAAAGAGGCTGAGGAAGAAGTCAGCCCAAAGGCAAATCAGTTTCCCAGGATAAATATCAGAGGCCCAAGGAGGACTGGAAGAAACCTCAGACTCGAATTGAGAGGGGCAGAACCTCACAACGAGGGAAATATGCTGAACAGAGAGGGTAGCATACTGAACAGAGAGGAGATTATGCTGACAATAATACTTTTCCTCATACTAGAGGTAGAGGAAGAGGAAGAGGTGGAGTAATAACATGCTTCACATGTGGAAAGAATGGGCACAAGTCTTACAAGTGTCCAGATAAAAATAAAGAGAGTGGAGAGGCTCACATCACCGAAGCACAGAGGTGAGATGTTGAAGCAGAAGATGTTGAAGGCGGAATATCACTGATGATGCAAAACGTTCTTTTGACACCAGAGAAGGAGGTGGAGAGTTCAGTCCAAAGAACCAAACTTTTCCGGACTACTTGCAAAACCAATGACAGGGTATGCAAGGTAATTGTGGACAGTGTTAGCACAGATAATCTCATTACTACAAAGATGGTAGAAAATATGGAGCTGGAGATGACTGATCATCCAAGCCCATATAGAGTTTCGTGGCTACAAAAAGGACATCAGGTAACTTTCACTAAACAATCCTTAGTTGAATTCAAGATAGGAGGATATAATGATAAAATATTATGTGATGTTATTCCCACGGATGTTTGTCATCTATTGCTAGGTATACCATGGCAATATGACAGGAATGTGATTCATGATGGGAGAATGAACACATACACCCTAGAGAAGAATGGGAGAACTCACATGTTACTTACAATCAAGGATAAGGAGGTGAAACCGGAAGTAAGCAACACTGTCCTTCTCATGAGTGGGAAGGAACTTCTTACAGAGGTTAAGAAGAAGGAGGATCCACAGTTCATTGTGGTTAGGAAACCGAAGATTGTATTGACCAGCAGAAGAGTGGATGATTTACCAGAAGAGATTCAAGAACTGTTGGAAGAGTTCGCTGACATAGTAGTGGACGAACTACCTCGTTCGTTGCCATTGATCAGAAGTGTGAGTCATCATATTGATCTCATACTAGGAGCCAGTTTTCCAAATAAATCCACGTACATATTGACGCCGTAGTAGAATGAAGAAGTTAAAAGACAAGTCCAGGATTTGTTGGACAAAGGGTTGGTCAGGGAAAGCTTGAGTCTGTGTGATGTTCCAACAGTACTCGGTCCGAAGAAAGATGGAGGCTGGAGGATGTGTATTGAATCGAGGGTGATAAAAAAGATAACCATCAGGTACATATTTCCATTACCAAGGATGGATGATCTGATGGATTGCTTGAGTGGAGCAAAATTCTTTTCAAAGATTGATTTGAAAAGCGGTTATCATTAAATCTGCATGAGAGAAGGTGATGAGTGGAAGACAACATTCAAAACCAACAAAGGGTTGTATGAATGGCTTGTTATGTCATTTGTCTTAACAAATGCGCTGAGCACCTTCATGAGGTTGATGAACGAAGTCTTGAGGGAGTTCATCGGAAAATTTGTTATCGTATATCTGGATGACATATTGGTTTTCAGTAAAACAGTAGCAGAGCATATGAAACATTTGGCTATAGTGATGCAGAGGTTACATCAAGAGAAGTTGTTGATAAACATGAAGAAATCCTCATTCATGAAGACAAAGCTCATTTACTTGGGATTTTTTATTTCTGCAGATGAGTTGAGGATGAATCGAGATAAGGTGGAGGTAATCAAGAATTGGCCATCACCGAAGAATATCTTTGAGGTGAGAATTTTTCACGGATTGGCTAGTTTCTACTAAAATTTCATCATAAATTTCAGTGGAATTACTGCACCAATGATGGATACAGTGAAGAAAAGACACAAGTCTTTTCACTGGACAGAAGAGGCTGAGAAGAGTTTTAATCTGTTGAAGAGAAAGATTATGGAACAACCAATTCTGGTGTTGCCGGATTTCCAAAAGACATTTCAAGTGAAATGCGATGCAAGTGGATTTGTAATAGGGGAAGTCTTGAGTCAAGAGGACAGGCCGATAGCATACTTCAGCGAGAAGTTGAATGAAGCGAAAGTGAAATACTCCACTTATGATAAGGAGTTTTATGCTATCATTCAGGCATTGAAAAAATGGAGGCATTACATGATCTCGAAAGAGTTTGTCCTGTATAGTGACAATCATGCATTGAAATTTGTGACTCAATAGGAGAAGTTGAATCAGAGACATGTTAAATGGGTTGAGTATATGCAAAACTTCACTTTTGTGATTAAACATATTTCTGGTACTGCTAACAAAGTTATTGATGCTTTGAGCAGGAAGTGTTTTCTATTGCAGGAGTTCAAAGTCAAAACGTTGGGTTTTGATGATCTCAGGAACATGTACACAGATGATCCAGATTTTAAGGAGGCATATGAAGCAGCTAAGAATCCAATTCTCAGGGATAGAAACCAATGGGTAGAATACATGATCCAGGAAGGGTTACTGTTTAAGGGTAATCAACTGTGTATTCCGAAATGCTCCATGAGGGAGAATCTGCTGAAGGAAAAACACAGTGGAGGATTGCCAGGGCACTTTGGTCACAACAAGATGTTTGCAAAGTTGAATGAGTCATATTTTTGGCCAAGAATGCGAGAAGAAGTCAATAGATTCGTGGACAGATGCAAAATTTTCCAGCATTCGAAGGGAAGGAAACAAAATGCAGGGTTTTATCAACCATTTCCCATACCTGAAAGGTTGTGGGATGCAATTAGCATGGATTTCATATTGGGTTTTCCAAGAACACAAAGATATTTTGACTCAATATTTGTGGTGGTGGATAGATTTTCCAAAATGGCACACTTCATTCCATGTCAGAGGACCAGTGATGCAACTCACATTGCGAATTTGTTTTTCAAAGAAGTCATTTGACTTCACGGCTTACCAAGGAGTATAGTTTCGGATCGAGACACCAAGTTCATAGGACACTTTTGGAGGACCTTATGGAAGAAGCTAGGAACTAACTTTTCATTTAGTTCGGCTTATCATCCTCATACGGATGGACAGACAAAAGTGGTGAACATAAGTTTGGGAGACTTGCTGAGAAGCTTGGTGACAGAACACCACAGTCAGTGGGACAACATATTACCACAGGCAGAATTTTCTTATAACGACTCAGTCAACATAAGCACAGGGAAAAATCCATTTCAGATTGTCTATGGCATGCATCCAAGAGGAATTTCTAAGCTGAGAGAGACAGAACAGAATGTGACTAGGAGCGCTAGTGCAGAAGAATTCATAGAGGCAATGAAGGAACTTCACAGCCAGGTGAAGGAATGTTTGCAGAATTCGAGCCAAGAATATAAGCGCAGAGCAGATCAACATAGGAGACAACTTCAGTTTGAGGTTGGTGACTTGATTCTAGCACATTTGAGAAAGGAAATATTTCCAAGAGGAACATATAATAAGCTGAAGATGAAGAAAATCGGACCATGTAGGGTCTTGAGGAAATTTGGGACGAATGCTTACGAGATTGAATTACCCGATGGGATCGGAATTTCTCTGATATTCAATATCTCAGATTTGTACCCATATAAAGCTGAGGAAGTAGGGATAGGAAATGAACAACCAGAAGTCCAGTGGACAAATTAGATGCCAGTTGCAGAAAAGCCACAGATGGAGCGCATACTAGACAAAAGGGTAAGCAAAAAGACCAGGCGAAAGCAATACTTTGAGTATTTGGTCAAGTGGAAAGGCCATCTAGTTGAAGATTCCAGTTGTGAGAACGAAGTGGAAATCCATAGGCATGGACAGACCGTGCGTGAACTCATGGACAGGAGCCCATGAAAGTTTTCAAGCCAGGGAGTATGATGCAGGAGCATCTCAAGTGAGCCAGTGCGTAGTCCAAAGACATTTGTACAAGCGCCCAACACAAATTTTGAGAATGTTTTAGAACCTTAAATGAAACAATTAAATGAAGGCAGACTTGTATAATGTAAACGGACCTTGAGAGATTCGCTCTCGTCCTTAGTAGGTAGAAAGAATTTATGGTAGTAAATGCAGGTAGATAGAATTGAATGTGTAGATTAGACAGTTTTAGAGCGCAAGAGGGAAACGAGATATAGACACCCGCATTGTGTATTGTAACATTAGCATGAAGAGTGTGAAGAGCATAAAGGAGAAGCAAAGAGCTGTGTATCAGACTCCATGTACAGAAGTTCTGAATTAATACAAGAAAGTTGTGATTCTGACTCATGGTGTTCATATATTCTCTGTGTATGCATCTTTGAATGTCATGCTCATGAATGTTTTACTCTTTCTACTGTACATTTGATTTTATTCTATGTATGAATGATTTCTTGTTGAATGTTTGAAATCTGAGAGGAAAGGGAAGAGAAATGAGTTTCAATTGTTTCTCTATCTGAGCAAGAGTTCCTGCAAGGAGTGCAGTTGAAATTGTCCACAAGGAGTGCGTCGACAAGGTGTTCAGAGGTTTGTCTCTGAAAGATCAGGAGAGAAATATTTTGTTCTCATTTCCACAGAAGTGCAGTTAGGCACAGGAGCCATGCAAGGAGTGCGCAGGCCGAGTAAAGTATCAAAGTTTAGAATATGAGTGAAGCATTGAGAGATTGTTGTTGCAGGTGTGCGCAGAGTCGAAGAAGTTCAACACTGAAGGTGTTTGAAAGTCTACCGCAAGGAGTGCGTTCTAGGGTTTTTCTAAAAGACGAAGAGTCGTGGAAAGCTCAGAAGGAGTTGAACCTTCGAAGGAGTCGAAGGAAGGAATGAAGCCAAGTATCTTGGAAGGTTGAAGGAAAGGGTAGTAACGAGGGACTGCGGGAGGAAAGATTCTCAGAGGAAGAACGAATGGTTGGAATTCTCTGAGGAGAAACCGCGGAGTCCCATGAGCCGTCAGATGTCACAAAAGAGAAAGGGAGTTACCGTGAGTATCCCTAAAGGTTCTAAGCTCAGGAGGAGTAGGACCGCAGATCCAAGTCACAAGGGCTGTTGGATTTGCACGTGGATTTCTATATCAGGATTTCGTAGGTGGAAGTCCCGTAAACTTTGCAACGGGAATCACGATATCCCGAACCGCGAAGTCCCGAAGGATAAAAGGATTGTGTGGGCCATAGAGGAGACAACGAGTGGACAGGTGGCACACTCTCAACAAAAAGCCAATTCAGTTGACCGTTTTGGGGTTTTGTGGAGTGAAGTTATGAATTCCTTGCATTAGGATTCGTGATATTGCGAAGTCTGAAGTTTCGATAGAAGTAAAGTGGCGTTGAAAGGTCAACCTTGTGAGCGCGTCGGAATTTCGGAACATTGGGTTTCAGGAATCGCGGAAACAAGTTGTTTGACACCGCGACCGCCGAAATCGCGATAAGGAAAAGTAAGAAAGAGAAAGAGGAAGGGTCAGCATTGACTATTTTCGGGTTTCAGAGATTGGAACCAAGGCGCTTGACCAATGGATTCCCGAAAGTGAAAAGTTCGATCTCTCGAAGTACAAGGGGGATGCTCGAAGTTGATTGTGGGTGCAAATTTCCCAAAAGGGAAATAGAGGAGTCATTTCCAAGGACTCTTCGGGCTAGCGAAAGAGGAAAGATCCTATGTACGTGACCCTCTGACCTGCGGGTTGAGGGATGGTTGCATCATCACCTGTAAACATGACATTGTCGCTACTGTTCTTGCCATCAATGACAAGCACACTCTTCTTGTAAACATGCCAACATCATCCTCTTGCAAATAATGCATCTGTGCTCTATCCTTCCATGTTCTTTCATCTCATCTCCTCCAACAACAAGTATGAGGCCACTTCATCAAACTTCAAGGAAGTTGTATTACAACCTATGGCCACAACCAGACTATCCCACGAGTCTGGTAAAGAGAAAAATAAACTGATACACTTATCTTCATCTGAAATTTCAATCTCAACAAATATTAACTGACTTACCACAATATTGAAGTCATTCAAATGTTCTTCCACCAAGTCTCCATCTCTCATCCTCAGGTTATATAGATTCTTTCTCAGGATATGTTTATTTACTAGGGACTTAGACTGATACAACTTCCCCAACTTATCCCATAAATATTTTGTTTTATTTTCCTTTGACACATTCAGTGATAATGAATTTGAGAGACAAAGTCAGATTTTTCTCTTCGCCTTCCAATCCAACTTTTTCCAGTCATTTGTTGAAGTTCCTGTAGACGCAGTACCTAGATCCACCTCGATCCACTGATCTATGTCCACCAACAAATATTCCATATTGAGCTTCCACAACTCAAAAATTTTCACATTAAACTTCTCGATCTCCATTTTCGAACTGCTCGCCATTTCTTTTCACCTGAAAAATCAATACCAAAGATCTCCCACCGTAACAAGGCTTATCATAGTCCCAAGTCAAACCCTTGACCACAAAGGCATACCCCTAAATCCAACAAAGCTATGATACCAAATGTAGATTTTAACCTTGTATGATATTTACTAGTGCAAACATATTTTCAATACATGAACAAAAAAGATAAAATGGCAAATACACACATTACACAGAGATTGTTTCCCTGGAAACCCAAACCGGGAAAACCAACATATTCTATATTCATTCATAGTGATACATTGTTTATAATCCAGTATACATATAGGATCCGGTGGAATCCAAAACTCTAAGCCAATGACCTGGATTAGTCAACAAACCTAATTCATTAACTGGAAATAGAAAACCATCGACAAAAACCCATGTGTCGAAAAACCTCCCAACAATGGGCACAAGAATTGAGGTGACACACAAAACGAGGCAAAAATGAGACATGTTTCCCAAGGAAAAACAAAATTCTCGGGGGAGCTACCCCCAAACCCTCACAAAGGGGGGATATCACCTCCCTGTGACCCCAAAGGGGGGGCCTAGAGCCCCCCCCTCAAACCCCCTTGCATGCTCGACGCAACGTAGAAACAACTTTCTTTGTGAAGCTCGTTTAGCATTTATTGGGCTGAGTTGAGGAAACTGTTTTGTATATAGAAACTTACCTTGCCCTAGCGCACCTAATGCACTTAATTATCAGTTTGAATTTCAGTCAAAGTTGAAATTTTAGGGTTTATTGACACTTTCCTAGACATTGAATTTTCTGCCATGTTGATTTTGTGATTTCCTTATGTACTGATGAGGCCCAGTCTCATATTATAAGACAAGATAGATAGTGTTGCAAATTTCATAGGTATGTGTCACACACCCACTACAACAAATTAGATTTTTTGTCTTTTCCTTCAAGGAATATAATCCTCGAGACTTCTATGGGGCCTAGCACATACCCTCTCTTCCCTTATCCTCCTCCAAATGACCACAAGCTGGCCTTAGCACAAGCGCCTTTCGCAACTCGCAAGTAAGGAATCAAGACTCTCGACTTCCTTTTCTCCAAACAATGATACCTGAGATGCTATACAAGTATGTCTCCCTCCTCACTAGCACCCGCTACATGTAACCGTAGGCTAGGCCAAACAATATCACCATTCGCAACCTCGCTAGTCAAGGTGTTGAGCTCTTGTGCTCCTCCTTCATGAATCCCCGAGACGCGGTAGGTCAATGTTGCGTGGACTTTGTCGAAACGATGTGCACACGCCACTTGTAAACCCTGTTATACTCTACTCATGAGTCACATTGCTACCATAAGTCACATGAGACCTTGGCTCTTGGTGTTTCATGGCCTTAGCGATCAAGGTGCAACTTCCTCATCCTGCGAAACCCCGAGCCATGATAAGTCAACAATGGGTTGACTATTTCCCAGTGTGACACGTGTCCACCACCGGTTACCCGCTTCCTAGGTTAAATACTAGCATTAATCACATATCGCGACTTCATGAGTTGGAGTGTTGAGCCCTCATGCTCCTCCTTTGCAAGTTCTCGAGATATGATAAGTCAATAATGGGTTTACTCCTTCCCAGGCGACATGTGTCCATCACCTGTCACCCATTCCCACCTTTCTCTAGGAGCTTGTTGTTACGCCACCTGTCAACCATGCGGTCTCCACTTATGGATGGGTCACGTGTTTTCACGAGCCCTCGGTGCTCGGCACTTCGCGACTTCTACAATCGAAAAGAAACTCTCTCAAGTTTCGAACCCCCGATAGGTGATACCCACGAAGGTTCTGATCCAACGGTCCTCCCATGCCTTGGATCCAACGGTCACGATCACATCGTGATATCATGAATCGTGAGTTCATGTAGCCCTACCCCTGACCACTCCGAGTTGCGAGTCAGGGAAACGCTTCTCTCTTGCCTATACAAAGGCCAAGATCGATGGTCAATAGGGCTCCGTCAGATCCTTAGATCTATGGTCCGGGAGCCCATCTCTACATGCAAAGGCTGAAAGGGTCAAGGTGTTAACACCTATGATCCTTCTCTAGATCAATCGGTCTCGATAGATCTGGGGTATTCCCGAAAGGATTCCGACCATTTGTCAACCAAGTGATGGGGTATTCTCTCTCTTTCTATAATTGGGCTCGCTATCCCTTCTGAGCTTGAATCACGAAATTCAACTTCTTGGGGCTTCAAACTCCCATGACTCCCAAAAATTAGAGAGCTACCCTTCTGGCCCCAGACTTAACCATTTGTACAGAAACCAATGATGACATATAAGCATACACATGCATCCATTATTTTCCAGTTTAAAACACTACGCAATCAGTCTACATAGAAATCATTATGGGCATATAAACACAAGCATGCATTCATGATATTCAGTTTCAAATACAAAGTATAAAACACTTATCAGATCTACCAAGCATGATGCAACTATTGAGAGGAGTTCTCGTTTCCACCCAACCTTAGGCTTAGTGACTCCAAACGGATTTACCACTAGCCACCCCCGAGCTAGACCACGATGCTTTGAGGTACATTCTCCTACTTCCAGCTCAATAGAAATCAAGGACGAAGGTTACTCTCCTTCTCTTGATGCAGGAAAATAATCCAAGACAAAGGTTAATCTCCTTCTCCTGGTATTTCATAACTCCTTGCGTTTCCATGGTTTTCCAGGGTTTCTCCAGCCTCTTTCGTGATCCCCGTTGCACGTGCTGCTCTCTCCCCCTCCTACAACATTTCTTCTCTTGCCAATTTCTGTCTGCAAGGTTGTGTGTGGCACAAATTATGGCATTCGTGGTCAGGTCTGAGGGCTGTTACAGATGGGTGGTTCACCCCCATCCCCTCATTTAACTCTTGAGGAGCCTCCCACCTACCAATCTGATAGGAAAATCCATTCTAGGATCAGAGAGCTACTTTGGTTTGTGAGCAAGTATAAACCAGTACAGTACTCGCTTGGTGGAAGTTAACGCAACCATTATAGGTCCCTTCCACCACCTCTCATTAGCCATCATGGTCTCTTTTAGCACATCCCCCTCCCAGCAGTCATGCAACACATTCATAAAATAATATACATTCATCGACATTGTATACAAAGGTTCGTCAAATCAAACATTCACGTCTTTGAGTTTTCCATAGTTCTCGGCCAATATAATTATTTTTACAAACTGGGGGAAATAGGCTGTCACAATTCTCTCCCCCTTAAAGGAACATCGTCCTTGATGTTATATCTATCAACATGATGTGTATGTACAGAAGTAAACAAAATCGTATATGCCTGTTTCATGGCATCTTCCATTTCCCATGTAGCCTCATCTGCGCCAAAATGTTTCCACTTCACCTTGACCTGTGCAATGGTTCGGTTCTTGAGTGGGGTTTCCTTTCTGTCCAATATGCATTGAGGTTTTGGAATGAATTATCCTTCTGGTTCCACCTGGATCACAGAGTAGTCAATTATATGATTAGAATCATATACATATCTCTTCAATAATGAAACATGGAAAACATTATGCGCTTTTACTGTGGGAGGAAGTGTTAGCCTATAGGCTACAGGTCCCACTCTATCTAGAACTTCAAAGGGTCCACAATACCGAGGTGACAACTTGGCACAAGCTCCCATCCTCAGGGAACTCTTCTTGGGCCTAACTCTAAGATATACGTGGTCTCCAGTCTTGAAATCTCTTGGGGTTCTCTTTCGATCGACGTAACTTTTCTGTTTGTTCTGAGTGACCTTTAGATTTTGTTTTATCTGAGTCACATGTTGTTCCATTTCTTTCAACACGTTAGGTCCAATAGTAACTCTGTTCACAAGATTACTCCAACTGACTGGAGTATTGCACGGTCTACCATAGAGGACTTCAAAAGGGCTCATCTTCAGGGATTCTTGGTAGCCATTGTTGTAGGTGAATTCCACCAATGACATGCAATCTTCCCACTTTTTGAGTTGATGCATTACATGCATCCTTAGCATGTCTTCTAATATTTGGTTCACTCTTTCTGTCTATCCATTGGTTTGAGGATGATAGGCTATGATAAACAGTAATTTGGTCTCCAGACCAACCATCAAGGATTTCCAAAAGTTGGAAGTAAATTTTGTGTCTCTCTCAGACACGATCTCTTTAGGCATACCATGTAGTCTGAGTATCTCCTTCATGAATACGTTGGTGATGTCTATTTCCTTGCAAGTCGACTTGATGGGGATAAAATGAGCAGACTTGCTCAATTTATCCCCCACCACCATGATGGCATCATTCTGTTTGGTTGAGGTTGGTAATCTGATGATGATATCCATGGAGATGGTTTCCCATTTCCACTCCGGGATTGGAAGGGGTTGTAATAATCCTGTTGGGTGTTGGTGTTCTGATTTAACTTGTTGGAATTCTATGCATTTGGCTAAGTACTCGGCTATGTCTTTCTTCAATCTAGGCCAATAGAATTGTTTCCTGGTGGCTATGATCATATTTTGGTATCCTGGATGACCAGTATATGGCCTTTTATGTAGTTCATCCATTATGAACCTCTTCAAGTCATCACAATCTGGAATATATAATCTATTCCTGTAAGTTAGTAGACCTCCATATATCATCTATTAGCCTTCATACTTTATCCCTGCGGTTTCTTTCTCCAGGTACGATGTCACGGTCTGGAAAAATGTGTCTGTTTCTTGTGCATTCCTGACTCTTTCCCTAACATTCGTCTCGCAGTTGCTCACCACTACCAGATGAATTGTTTTCATACTTTTGCTAAGGGTATTGGCCACCTTATTTTCCTTTCCCTTGATATGTTTGATTTTGAAATCAAACTCACTAAGAAGGGCCATCCACCTATCTTGTCTAGCATTGAGTTTTGGGTGGTCAAATAGATATCACAATCCACAGTGGTCTATCATAAGTACAAATTTATTTCCCAGGAGGTAATGCCTCCACATTTTTAAGGCATGCACTATGGCGGCTAGTTCTAGGTCATGGGTCACATAGTTGACTTCATGCTCATTCAATTTTTGAGATTCATAGCAGACTACACTTCCTCCTTGCATAAGGACTCCTTTGAGCCCTTCCTTGCAGGCATTTGTGCACATGAGGAAGTCATTCTTGATATCAACGATCTTCAACATGGGTGGATGGGTCAGTAGATGTTTTAGGGATTGAAATTTTTCTTCACATTCTTGTGTCCACGTGAATTTAGCTACCTTCTTCTGGAGGTCAGTGATTGGAAAACCAATCTTGGAGAATCCATTTATAAATCTCCTATAGTATCCTGCCAGTCCCATAATGGATCTAATATCTGAAATGTACTTTGGGGTAGGCCATTCCATGATAGACCTGATCTTGTCAGGGTCTACTGCTACTCCTTCTTCGGATATGACATGGCCCAAGTAATGTATCTTCTTCTGGAAAAAGTCGCACTTGTTGAATTTGGCATAGAGCTGAGGTTCTCTTAGCACTTGAAGCACAAGTCTAAGATGTTCCTCATGTTCCTCTCTATTCTTGGAGTAAATTAATATATCGTCAATAAAAACCAGTACAAATTTGTCTATGAATTTACTGAGCACATTGTTTGTCAAGCACATAAAAGTGGTAGGGGCATTGATTAATCCAAATGGTACTACCACAAAATCATAGTGAACATATTTTGTCCTGAAGGCAATTTTGTGGATGTCTTCACCCTTGATTCGGATTTGATGGTATCAAGATCTCAAGTCAATCTTTGAGAATATGGAAGCACCTCCCAATTGATTGAACAGGTCATCGATTCTGGATAAGGGGTACTTTTTCTTTATGGTTACCTTATTGAGTTGTCTATAATCTATGCATAGTCAGAGGGTACCATCTTTCTTCTTTACAAACAGAACTAGTGCTCCCCATGGAGACATGCTGGGCCAGATATAGCCTTTGTCCACCATTTCTTTTAGTTGTAATTTCAGCTCAACTAGCTCGGGTGTGCTCATCCTGTAGGGTGTCCTGGACACTAGCACCGCTCTGGGTGTAAGTTCTATCGAGAAGTCAATGTCCCTTCTCAGAGGTAGACCTGGTACCTCTTTCAGAAATACATATCTATATTATTTTAGTTTGGGGTGGTCTTTGAGGCTTGGTTTGTCATCTTCCACTGATTCCAACACCTATATCGCATAAAGTAGACATCCATTTCTACAATACTTTCTCATTTGAAGGGCTAATATTCGTCTCACCGAGACAGGTTTTTGGATCCCTCGAAGGGTTATCCTTCTTCCTTCTTCACCTACACATTCTAAAGTTTTATGGTAACAATCCAGTCTGGATTTATATGTGGCTAGCCAATCCATTCAAATCAACAAGTCATATGATCCTAGGGGTAGTATGTTAAGGGTTGCTTGGGTGGGGAATTCACCCATAGTGAATTGGCAAGATGGTATGACCTCCGCTACCTTTCTTTCAGTGCCAGTGGATAACTGTACCAACCATGGCTTGGCATGTTTATGTGGCTATAATTTACACTTATCAACAGCCTTAGGGGCTATATAACTCAAATTTGAACCAGGGTCAATTAGAATAGACACTAGATGGTTGGTGATCATACCTTCCATCTCCACCACTGAATCTTGGTGGTCAACTTGTTTAGTATCCAAGGCTGCATAAATTTGCGGCACACTCCTAGCCACATCATTGACGGTGTTAGATTATTGAACGTTGTAAATTCTCTGACTGTTATGTTGTCAGTGCGGGTAGTCCCTCAGTAGATGTTCTTCTCTACAACCCCAACATTTCAAGGGTTCTCTCTTTGGGTTATCAATCTTTCCTAGGGTAGATACAGAAGATTTATTTCTTCTCTGGGAGGGGAAATTTTGATGGTGCACACATCAGGTTGGGAAGCTCGTCCTTAATTCCTTCTTATAGTTTTTAAATCTTGGGGATTTAAACCCCTTTTTCTGGAATCCCGAACTATTCTTTTGCTGCTAGTTTTCACGAGGTTCTGTCCGATGCCCTAGCTGTTCGTAACAATATCTTTCCTTTCAGATAGTGTCTTCTAGGGTCTTTGGCTCGTCAAACTCAATCCTATTCTGATAGTCCTTAGGTAGTCCGCTAATGAATCATTGCACCTTTATCTTTTCTTCTTTTATATAGGGTACGTACCTCAGCAACTCGAGGAATATGCTGACATATTCCTCTATGGTGATTTGCCCCAGTTTGAGTTCATAGAATTGTTTAGTCTTCTCGTCGAAATACTTTTCCAACAGATACTTCTTTCTGAAGTATTTCTCAAACCATTCCCAAGATAGGTCCTCTTCGTGAATCCATTTTACATTCTTAAGGTCTTCCCAACAAATGGAAGCCTTTCCATTCAAGTTGAAAGTGGCTACTTGGGCCTTCAAGTTTTATGAGAAATCATGGACTCTAAAATACTTCTTTAGTCCAAGAAACCAGGCCTCTACTTCCTCCCCTTTCTTTATTTCATCATCGAAAGAGGTTGGTTTATCCTTCTTGAATTCTTCGAGATTGTGACTTTTGGAATGCTTTCACTTCTTCCATTTTCTTTGGGAATAAGAACTAGTTTTGTTGCTAGAAGATCCCTCCGAGTCGCCAATTTTGTTTCCCGAGGAATCATCCGACGCTTGTCCCCTATCTTTGGGGTGGACCTTTCTCGAGGTGCTCTTCCCAGTGTGGCCACTTAAAAGACCACGTTTCCATATCGCAGGTGGAATTCAAATTTTCTTTGTCTATCATCGGTCTATGTGACTGGTGTCAAGTTCATGCTGCAATTGTCTTTATATGTCGAGTAAACTCTTCAGCAAGACTGCATTAATTTCTATCTACATCTCTTGCTCTTTTATCAAACTCTCGTTGTCAGCCTTGCAACTCTATAGTTCGACCATGAGGCTTCTCACAGTCTCAGCTAGATTGGGAGGGGTCTATACCACTCTCCTTTTGTTGGACTCTTCGTCTCTGTTGTGGGAGCCATCCCCCACTTCGTGGTGTGTCACTGTTCTATGTGTCTGCAGTTTCCCACGATTTATCGTCCGCTTGTTGTGCAAGAAAAACACTTATTTTTAGTCAATATTTACATTCATTTATAACCAATGCATAATTCATATTTTTCAAATGCATACACACAATAGGAATTTTCATTCTTAACTTTGACTTTTGATAAAGGGGTTAAGATAGAAGGTTACTCTTTTTAAGAGTGCTTCAAATGGAGTTTCTGTGCAACTCGTTCATGAGACCAAGCAGGCCAAGTGTTTTAAGGATGCTCTCATACCAATTTGTCACACACCTACTACAACAAATTAAATTTTTCATCTTTTTCTTTGAGGAACAGAATCCTCGAGAATTCTATGGGGCCTAGCACAAACCCTCCCTTCCCTTATCCTCCTCCAAACGACCAGAAGCTAGACTTAGCACAAGCGCCTTTCGCAACTTGCGAGTCGAGAATCAAGACTCTTGACTTCATTTTCTCCAAACAATGATACCTGAGATGCTATACGGGTATGGTTCCCTCCTCACTAACGCCTGCTACATGTAACCGTAGGCTAGGCCAAACACTAGCACCATTCACAACCTCACTAGTCAAGGTGTTGAGCTCTCGTGCTCCTCCACGAATCCCTGAGACACGATAGGTCAATGTTGCGTAGACTCTGTCGAAACGATGCGCACACACCACTTGTCAACCCTGTTATACTCTTCTCATGAGTCGTGTCACCATCATCCATCACATGAGACCTCAAATATCGGTGTTTTGCGGCCTTAGCGATCAAGGTGCAACTTCTTCATCCTGCAAAACCTCGAGCCATGATAAGTCAACAGTGGGTTGACTCTTTCCTAGTGTGACATGTGTCCACCACCAGTTACCCGCTTCCTAGGTTAAATACTAGCGTTACTTGCATCTCACGACTTTGTGAGTTGGAGTGTTGAGCCCTCATGCTCCTCCTTCACGAGTTCCTGAGATACGATAAGTCAATAATGGGTTTACTCCTTCCCAGGCAACATGTGTCCATCACCTGTCACCTGTTCCCACCTTTCTCTAGGCGCTTGTTTTTACGCCACATGTCAACCACAAGGTCCCCACTTACGGATGGGTCACGTGTTTGCACGAGCCCTCAGTGCTTGGCACTTCATGAATTCTACAATAAAAAATAAACTCTCTTATGTTTTGAACCCCTGATAGGCGATACCCACGAAGGTTCTGATCCAACAGTCCTCCCGTGCCTTGGATCCAATGGTCACGATCACATCGTGATCTCGCGAATCATGAGTTGATGCAGCCCTACCCTTGACCACTCTAAGTCGCGAGTCAGTGAAATGCTGCTCTCCTGCCTATACAAAGGCTAAGATCGATGGTCAATAGGGCTCTGTCAAATCCTTGGATCTACGGTCCGGGAGCCCATCGCTACATGCGAAGGCTGAAAAGGTCAATGTGTTAACGCCTGCGCTCCTTCTCTAGATCCATCAGTCTCGACAGATCTGGGGTATTACCAAAAGGATTCCGATTGTTCGTCAACCAAGTGATGGGGTATTCTCTCTCTTTCTATAATTGGGCTCGCTATCCCTTCTGAGCTTGAATCACAAAATTCAACTTCTTGGTGCTTCAAACTCCCACGACTCCAAGACCTTAGAGAGCTACCCTTCCGGCCCCAGACTTAACCATTTGTAAAAAAACCAACGATGACATATAAGAATACACATGCATCCATTATTTTCCAGTTTAAAACACCAGGCAATCAGTCTACACAGAAATCATTATGGGCATATAAACACAATCACGCATTCATGATATTTAGTTCGAAATACAAAGTATAAAACACTTATCAGATCTACCAGGCATTGTGCAACTTCTGAGAGGAGTGCTCATTTCCACCCAATCGTAGGCTTAGTGAATCCAAACGGATTTACCACTAGCCACCCCCGAGCTAGACCACGATGCTTTGAGGTTCAGTCTCCTACTTCCAGCTCAACAGAAATCAAGGACGAAGGTTACTCTCCTTCTCTTGATGCAGGAAAATAATCCAAGACGAAGGTTACTCTCCTTCTCTTGGTATTTCATAACTCCTTGCATTTCCATGGTTTCTCCAGCCTCTTTTGTGATCCTCGTCATGTGCGCTACTCTCTCCCCCTCCTACCACATTTCTTCTCTTGCCAATTTCTGTCTGTAAGGTTGTGTGTGGCATGAATTCCGCTATCTGTGATCAGGTCTGAGGGCTGTTACAGATGGGTGGTTCACCCCCATCCCCTCATTTAAATCTTGAGGAGCCTCCCCACCTACCAATCTGATGGAAAATCCATTCTAGGATTAGATAGCTAGTTTGGTTTGTGAGAAAGTATAAACCAGTATAGTACTGGCTTGGTGGAAGTTAACGCAACCATTCCAGGTCCCTTCCACCACCTCTCATTGTTAAGCCCTAATATTGGCTCATTACCCCTTAATTGGGGCATATTAGATTAGTAATGTTATGTATTACCCCTTAATTGGGGCATATTAGATTAGTAATGTTATTTTATTTATGTCGGCTTTAAGCCATTAGTTTTAATTATATCTCCTAGTCTCCTATATATACCAAGGAGACATTTTCATTTTGAATCATCTGGTACTTGAACATTTAAGTGGGGTAAAAGGAGGTTTCCCCCTTGAAGAGGCTTATTATCTGAAATTATCTCTTTTCCAAGGTGTTGATTACTTTTCTTGAGGTTTTTATATGCTATATTGATGTTTGGTTCTTAACATATGGTATCAGAGCTCAAGGTCTTGGGGTTTCGCTGCTACATCTGAGACACCGTGGAATTTTCACTATAAATTTTTTTCTAAAATGTTTCAGAAGGAACGGCTTGGAGGATATTTAGAAGATGGATAAAGGTACGTTGGGTTCAAAATTTATCTCCTGAGGCCTTATAATTTTAGAGATACAGCCTGTACAAGATAGGATTATGGAATCATCTTGAAATGAGTCATTGTGGAATTTTTGCTATAAAATATTTTCTGTAATATTTCAGACCCTGAAATCCAGAGGACATTTACAAAAATTAGTAATGTATCTATGGTAAAACTTTCAGCTTCTGGGTCATCTTAAATTTGTAGATACACCCTGTGTAAGATAGTGTATCTGACTAGTCTTATTGACTAGTCTCAAGAAGGTGTTCCAGGTAAAACAATCATAACTTCTTCCTAGAGTATCCAAATTGCATGGGACTAGTTCCATTGGATCGTGGATAGTTTGTAGTATTTTGGGTGTGAGTTTCATAATTTTATGTCAATTATTTTGTGTGGGGCACACTATACAAGTGATATCTCCTGGAAAGGCCAAAAATCGGCAAGTTGTGGGGAAGTTACCATAAATTCCACTTGGAAAATCCAATTTTGATCAGACCTATGGCATTGCAGAGAAAAAATATCAAATAAATACATAAGAGAAAGTTTCATACCCATAAGGGCCAAAAATTGGGAGATACAACAGATGAAATATTGTCTAGCAGAACCACCTCAAAATCAAGGTCCAAAAGTGATACTTGGCCAACATGCCACCCAAAAAGGGAACTTCTACACCAAATAAGCCTCCATAAAATCCTACTTGGACTCTTGATGAAGGTGAATAAATGCGTAGGGACATAAATGAACTACAAAATAAGATGGATTCAATGGAAGCTAAGATGGATTCAATGGAAGCTAAGATGGATACTAAGATGGATTCAATGGAAGATAAGTTGGATACTAAGATGGATTCAATGCAAGCTAATTTGGACACTAAGATAGATGGTTTAAAAGGGGAGATCATGGAAGTATTGAAAAAATTCATAACAGAGATGACACCTGAAAGTGAAAATGCATCCCATGAAATTCATGATGTGGACACAAGGAAGGCGAATCAAGAATGGAGAAACTCCAACTTTGGTTTGAAGACCAACCACGTTCCTAAGATTGACATGAGGAAGTTTGATGGCAAGGACC
>ML779511.1:770390-782236 GCA_009831015.1 Picea engelmannii | reverse complement strand
TACATAGATTGTGAAGAGGAAGAAGAACACGAACAAGAACCATCTCAAGATGAAAACGTAGAAGCAATTTCATCTGAAGAGTTGACTCCCATGATATCGTGTAATGCATTGGCTGGAATTAGCACTCCTCAAACCCTCAAGATCGAAGGATACATCAAAGAGAAAAAGGTAATAGTCCTAATTGATTCTGGTAGTACTCATAATTTCATTCACTATAAATTAGCCAAAGATATCAATTGCTTTGTATATCCAGCGCCAGAGTTTCAAGTAATGATTACAAATGGAGGAACTATCAATTGCTCAGGAAAATGAAATAAGATCAATCTTACTATGGGGGACTATGTAATGAATAGTCTAATGATTGCTATACCCATGGGTGGTGCAGATGTTGTACTAGGAATCCAATGGTTAAAATCATTAGGAACAGTGGCTTTTAATTTTCAAGAACTTTTCATGAAATTTTTATTGGAAGGAAAAGAAATTGAGTTGAGAGGTATCATAGGGAAGCCTGGTAAGGTGATAAGCTCTAAGTACATGACAAAATTATTGAAAAAGGGGCATCGAGGCATTATTGCACAACTATGCTCACTAGATGTTGTTGAAAGGGCCGATATTTAGGGTTTTGTTGGTGCACTGTTGAAGCGTTGAACCCTGGGTTTGCCCCTATGTCCCAACACTGACTGATTGGTCATGCTTGAGGTTGTTAGTGATCTGGAAGATTTGATATCATTACCATGCTTATGAAGAGATAAAATGAATTCACATGGAATAGATAAGAGTTTCTTCGTTGGTTGTGGTTGTTGTAGTTCTTGGGTTGTTATTGTTGTTGTGAATGAGGCAACATTTCGAATGTAATATGAGAGAGAAAGTGTATCTAGATCTGAGTTTTCTGATCTTTGGTTTGATTCTGAATGACTCTTTTAGAAGGATACAACCATTGTATATCTGAATGTTTATTGTAATGGAATCTTGTTGGCCCTTGACCAAGTTTTGTAGATACTTGGCCAGGTTTGACCTATTTTGGGACTTCGATAGGCTAGTCGAAGGTGGAGCGCAAGTCAAAGAAGAGATCGTGGGATCTTGGCCCCTTTTTAAGGCATTTTTGGGATTAGGGTTTATGTAATGGGTATGGGGATGTCAGCCCATGGGTTTACCCATGTTTAGGCCCTTTTGTAATGTATAAATAAGTAACTTGGCAATGTAAGTAGTGGTGAAAGATCAGATGTTTGGTGTGGTTGATGCTAGGTGCTAAGTATTGTGCTAAGTGCAAGTAATTGTAAGAGGCTATGTGCTTAGTGTATGGTCATCTATACTACTTTGTGCATAGATTGTGTGAGGAGACCTTGTGTTGTAACTCGGGGAAGGAGGATCTGGCGAGGTGCGCGCAGATATCCTGTCCTCTGCGGAGTAGGGTTTTGATGCTTTGTGCATGTAAGAAGCTTGACATAAGATAATAAAGAGGAGAAGAGTTGGTGGACGTAGCCCCACGCTGGGGTGAACCATGTATATCCTGTGTTATGGTTATTTTTGTGCATTATGGTTGTTATATTGTTTATGTGATTAATGATTAGTGCAATAATGAATGTTTAGATGAATATGATAATCTTAGTGCCTAATGATGTGAATAAGATGCTAGATCTGATCTGTTTCCTTATGCTAAGTGCTTAGATGTGTTAGATCTTGTTGAATACTTTGTTTCTCTGTAATTGGGGTTTTATCTGCAAAGTAAATACTGGTTGAATACTAACAAATGGTAACTACCAAGCGCTTTCTTAGAGTATTGTAATCACATATAGGTGTCCTAGCTAGGTTGCAGATATCTAAGTCCTGCAACCATCCCCCCCTCTACCTCGGGTGAGACTTCATCTGCTTCGCAGGTGTTTCCAAAAGGGCTGGTAGTTAGGGTTTTATTGGTGTGTTGTTGAAGCATTGAACCCCAGGTCTTCCCCTATTCCAACAAATGGTTCCGTTGTCGGGGCTTCAAACTGTGATTGCTGGGAACTGAAGAAAAGAGAGCTCTGTGCATAGATCTATTTCTTTAGTGCGCAATATTCTACTTGACTTGTGAAGCTCTGTGCTAAGAAGAGAAGTCTGATCTGAAGAAAAGAGGTAGGATCTTGCAGCTTTGTGTGCTGAGAAAGGTAATGTAAGTGAAAAAAAATAAAATTTTGAAAGTATGGATCTAGGTATGTTTGATAAATTTTGTCCTTGTCTGAAAACTAGGGCACAATTAGAAGAAAGAATATTTCATATGAATAGATCTGATAGAAGCAATGAAAGATATGTTATTCCTATGCATAGAAAGAATGTTTGGATGGACAAATGGATGCAAGATCCTAGAAATAAGTTTTTGCAGGTTAGTTACTGTGACCCCAGTGCACAGTACAGGAAAAGTTGGGGATCATTTAAGAAAAAGAGAAGATTAACCCTTTGTTATAGTTGCAGAAGACTGGGACACCTTGTTAAGGAATTCCCTGGTAGAAGACCTAGTTGTCTTTGCTGTAAAGCTATGGACCATGAAGTTTTGGATTTCCCTAGAATGATTTCTAATCTTGAAAGAATGAATATGGAACAAGCAAACCATGAGAAATCACAAGAGACTAAGATTATGGTAGAATCCCAAAAGGAATTAGAGATTGTATTACTAAAGATGAAAGAAACCATGAATGACCACAGAGACACTAATCTATCATAGATCTTAAAAGAAAAATAATTCATAGAAGCAAGAATAGGAGACTTTGACATAGATTGTGTTTTGGATGAGGAAACACAAGTGAATATCATGACATAAAGATCTTGGAAATTTTTTGGAAAACCTGCTATGATTCCCTCATTGGGAGGAATAGGATTATTTAGAGGAAAGTTAATCAACCTATGTGGAAGACTTACTCAGAAATCTATGAGTGTTCATGGAACTTCGACAGAGGAATAATTTGAGGTCATTAATTTTATTGAGAACAACACCCCACTTTCTATTCTGATAGGAAGGACCTGGATTGAAAAAGATCATATCCGAAGAAGAAAAGAAGAGGAAGCCCTAGAACAAAAAAAGCAAGAATTAACAGATTTCGTGACTAGGAAAATAACACACTTGATAGCAGAACAAGAGAACAAGTCGAAGCTACTAAGTACCAGGGATCTGGTTGCCGAAGCTGAAAGAACACAAACAAACTTGAAGAACCTATCCATACAGGAGAGTAGGGCACCTACTCTAGAAAGAGAAGAAGTATTACACTTGAACCCTATGAAAGACCGTCAACAGTGAGAAGTTACTATGCCAAGAAAAGATAAGAATCAAAATGGGAAGAGGAACCCAGTAACTTAGATTACAAGAAAAAGGGCTAGAAAGCTCAGCAAGAAGAAAGTAAAGTTAGAAAAATTACAAGAAGCTCCAGAAAGAACTTCGGAGAAGGAAGGTTTCCATAATTTGAACTTCACCGGAATATTAGTATAACATAGAATGACACTTTGCCATGGAGAAACAATATAACCATTGGAGGCATTATGATTATTAGACCGACGCTCCTGAATGGTTAGAACAATATTTATGGACCAAAATCTCGACATTGGACCGTTAGGACTGCACCATAATAGATGGAATTGCATTAATTATGTATTTTCGACCTGTTGGAAGAAACCGCTACAGTGTTATCTATTTATTTCGTCGAGCGTTGCACCAAGAACACTTCTGCCAATTATGATTATCCGAGACCATAGAGAACTTGTTGATTTCGCACAGTGATCATTGAGATCTCACCATCCATTCTGTTGCATTGAGTATTTTTTCATCAACCTAAGATATCTGATCTCGAGAGTGCATGTCAGACGATATTAATAGAGTAGAAAAGTCAGTAGAGGAAATTATAATCGATCAAATGGATAAGAAGGTAATGTCCACAGGAGTTCAAGCTTCATCGATGAGAGGAGTGCAAGCCTCTCCATCGAATGCTCGTGGATCCGGACCATCCTGAGCTGCGGCCGAGAAAAGAGCCAAGCATTAAGATGACTTGGTGAACATGAAGCTAATCTCGTCTATCCTGGCCGACTACATCCCACCCTTGGCTAGTCTGGTGAGTCATGACAGTGTCCCGAGGGACTTTGACTACAAAGTCATCACGGCGTACCTCCCGAAGGGACTACAAGTAGTCAGACCACAGTTAGAGAGGATTTTGACCTTGAAGATCATCGACTATAACCTGAGAGACCAAAAGAGATATGGAATTCTCGCACCTCACAAGTACTTGACCAAGACCAAGGGGAAGAATTCGAAGATCATCCCCCAACCATAGACCATGGACATCATGAGGTCCACTATCTTGAATGTGATGAAGATACCACACTTTGGAACGCACCAAGAGGTTAACACGTGCGTTAATATCCTGCTGTCATGATTTCATGGTGGTTATCTGTGGTTGGATAGGCGTATCACCGTCGATCCAACATTGATCCATAGGATCACTGGATTGACCATGTAGGGACCAGAACCACAAGACTTTTACCCAGGGAAGGTTGAAGACCATGCCCTGGCATAGAGGATTAAAGATACCTATGGTGATGTATAGAAGGGGACGCAAGGCTACAAGGTAGCCTTCATTTAGAATGGCACAGTGCGCCTTTCTTTCTAGTTGATTGTTGGTAAGCTATTCGAAAAGAATAGACCCACGCAGGTCACAGGGTTTGTCATTGACCTCGCTGGAAAATGTGTGGAAGGACTCCAGATGAACTTGACTAGTTAATTAGTCAACTACTTAGAATTGGATTGCCACGAAGCTCAGGATTAGGGCTATGAGTTCCATTTTAGTTGGTTGCCGATCCTCATTGCGTTTACTTCTTGGGAGATGCCGGAAGGTGCGACCTTCCCTAACATTGAGTCGTTCGAGCCGCTCGCTGCGAAGTTCACCACGCTCTAGTATTCGAGTGATATGGGGAAACAATGGTAATCGAACGCAGTATTCCATACCTACTACTTTCATCTTAAGAGGGATATTGAGTCTTTCCCTCGTATGACGTCAAACACCATAGATAGGTTCAAGCCTCTTATGAAGTTCCACACAGATATGCACTTTATTTATATCACTGCACATGCAGATGAAAGTAAAGAAGAGCTTCAGTCGTACTACAAGCTCACAGAAGAGGACCTGAAATAAATAAATAAGGAATGGCCCATAGAGTTCCTTATACCAATCGACCAGGCATAACTGTCTAACCCCAAGCTCATTGGAAATTCGGTGGTTACTCGCGAAGATTGTGATGCACCTAGTAGCAACAGGAAGAAAAATAAGGAAGATGTACAGAAAATACACAGCACATCAGAAGAGACTACATCTAATTCACCTAGTGGAGGAGGTGATGATGAAGTGGACAAAGAGAAGAAATAAGGGGAAGAAGATAAGAAGAAGCAAGGCGAAGTAACACCCCCACGGAATCCCCCTAATGACGTAGATCCATCTAAGAAAAGAAAGGTTTCCCCCATGAAACCTACATCACGAAAGAAGTCCAAAGTTAGTAAGACAAAGTTGTAGACTGTGCTCATGGTCTATGACTTCAAATTCATTATCGCAGCTGTATCAAATTCCTTAGAAGATATTTTTCAAAGAACTGAAGAAAAACAAGAATCCATTTCTGATAGAATTGAGATAGAGCTAAGAGGTGTACATTAATGCCTTCACTCTAGCCACACAGTGTCCAGTGAAACCTCACCATCAGATGAAATGGAGTTGGGAAATGAGCCTGCCCAACTCCCTAGAGTAGCTGATGCAACCAAAGCTCGCCTTCGTTGTGCACATGAAGAAAAAGAACAGACCACAGTGGCCCTAAAGAAATCACAAGAGGAAATGATAGAGGAATGCTGAGTTGCACAACAAGAGAAGGATGATCTTCAAACCAAGTTCAAAAAGGATAGAGCGCATATCCAGCAGGAGAAAGAACAATTTCTCATAGATAAGGTTGGAGTTAAAGAAGTATTCCGTAGAGAACTTCACTCTATGATAGTCTTAGAGAAAATAGAGGAAGACCCAGTGGATAATAAAGTGGCGAAGCTTACTGAATCCATTCAACAACCTCAACAGAGAGTCACAGAACTAGAGCTACAAACAATGCCAAGCACTCCGCAGGAAGTGCGAGACCAAAGATAAGAAACTTCCCAAAGCGCAGTTGAAAGTATCAAAGAATTCACAGTGGAATGTAAATAGCTAAGAAATCGCAGTGCACAGACTTATGAGTGACTTATCGAGGACCCTGAACTGAAGACATTGGAGTCACAACTCTAGGAGGAAAAGAAGAAAGAAACAACAATACAAGCACAGTTGAAACTCCTGTCAGTAGTTGAGAGGATTAAAAGATCCCAAGAACAGTGCATAGCTCAAAAACAGGTTCATATCATACAAAGTAGAGTCATGGAAGTAAATAAGAAGCTCTAGTCAGTCCAGGATGCAGCTTGCCTACCTTTTGAGGAGATTGATGTTTGAGGAGAAGAGATGGAACGAGTAGTCACTACGATGGAAAAATGCTTAGAGGGACCTATGAACGAGGAAATTATTCAAGAGTTCATCGAGTAGGAGGCCTTGGCGCAACAATAGGTTAAAGCATATTGAGCCAAGCTTGAGGATTTTGAGGCAGAGTTATCCAGACCAGAGTGACTTGGGATGAATCACAGGTGCATGTTGGGGGCCCATTGGCCCTTGACCAAGTTTTGGATATCTTTGGCTAGGTTTTACCTATTTGGGGACTTCGATAGGCTAGTCGAAAGCAGAGTGCAGGTAGAAGCGAAGATCACATGATATTGGCCCCTTTTTAGGGATTTTTTGGGATTAGGGTTTATGTAATGGGTATTGGGATGTCAGCCCATGGGTTTAACCATGTTTAGGCCCTTTTGTAATGTATAAATAAGTAACTTGGTGATGTAAGTAGTGGTGAATGGCTGGATGTTTGGTGTGGTTGATGCTAGGTGCTAAGTGCAAGTAATTGTAAGAGGTTTGTGCTTAGATTATGTTCATTTGTAGTGCTTTGTGCACAGACTGTGTGAGGATACCTTATGCTATAACTTGTGGAAGGAGGATCTGGAAAGGTGCGCATAGATCTCATGTCCTCTGTGGAGTAGGGTTTTGATGCTTTATGCCTGTAAGAAGCTTGACAGAAGATAATAAAGAGGAGACGAGTTGGTGGACGTAGCCCCATGCTGGGGTGAACCATGTATATCCTATGTTATGGTTTTTTTTGTGCATTATGGTTGTTATATTGTTTATGTGGTTAATGCTTAGTGCAATAATGTATGTTTAGATTAATATGATAAGATTGGTGCCTAATGATGTGAACAAGATGCTAGATATGATTTTTTTTCCATATGCTAAGTGCTTAGATGTGTTATATCTGGTTGAATACTGCGTTGCTATGTAATTAGGGTTTTATCTGCAAAATAAATACTGGTTGAATACTAAGGAATGGTAACTACCAAGTGCTTTGTTAGGGTATTGTAATCACAGATAGGTGTCTCAGCTAGGTTGCAGACATCTGAGTCCTGCAACCATCCCTTCCTCTACCTCGGGTGAGACTTCATCTGCTTCATAGGTGTTGCCGAAAGGACCGGTAGTTAGGGTTTTGTTGGTGAATTGTTTAAGTGTTGAACCCCGGGTCTTCCCTTGTGCCAACAAATCCACTGTGAATGAACTCTTGTTGTATATTTTTGAAGTTAGTTTACATAGATGAATGTTGACGTGAATGAGTAATAATTAACATGCAATTCAATGTTATGTGCTTTCCATTCACCATATTCCTTCATGCACTACGAAATTGTTCGGTCTCTATAATTCTCATGAGTGTCTTAGATGAGACCTTATTCAATTCTTGGATATTGAATATGCTAATGATAATGGGGTTTTGTTTGTAACATCTTTCAACCCCTAGTTATGAATCCCCATGCCAACAAATTGGTTATTTTGTCGGGACTTGAAGATTTTGTGTTGCATGTTGGAGTAAGGACATGGCATGGAAGCCTTAAATAAAAGAGAAAGAATAATGGATTTCTAATAAAGAGGATGAGTTCACATAGTGGGAGACCATAAATCTGCAAATCAAACTTGAACGATGGAAACAAAGATACATATATTTAGATTTGCATGAAATTTTATTTGTTGAGTTTCCATGTTTGTTGCATGAATCACTAGCATATTTCGGTCATTTTGCGACAGCTGTTTCGACGCTCTTGTGATGTTATTTCATTGACATTGCGACGAATCTGGAGTATTTGAAACATCATTTTATGTCATGTGGAAATTGCGAAGAACTTGAACAAATGTCGCAAGAGAGACAACATAGACAATTGTGACAAAAAAAGAAATATCATCGCCAATATGACAATATAGGCAAACTATGTGAAAACAACATTTTGTCTCAATTGCGACAACAACTTTAATGGTTTATATAGAAAAAATGTTGCAATAATTTAATCGGTCATCGCACTGACGATGATAAAGTTTCGACAACTTTTCATTGTTTACATAGAAAAATTGCCGCATCAATTGAAGTTGTCGTCGCGTGTGCGACGATAACTTTTTGTTTATATATATAAAAATTGTCTCAGCAATTGAAGTTGTCGTCGCACGTGCGACGACAAATTTTCGTTTTTATATAGAAAAATTGTCACAACAATTGAAGTTATCATTGCACGTGTGACAAGAAATTTTCATTTTTATACAGCAAAACTGTCGCAATAATTGAAGTTGTCGTCACACGTGTGATGACAACTTTTCTTTTTTGTATAGCACAACTGTCGCAACAATTGAATTTGTTGTCGCAGAGGCGACGACAACTTTTCATTTTTATATAGCACAATTGTCGCAACAATTGAAGTTGTCGTTGCACAGGCGATGACATCTTTTCGTTGTTTATACAACAAAACTTTCACAACAATTAAGGTTTGCGTCGCAATTGCGACGACCAATATTTATTTAAAAAATAAAAAAATAAAAAAATTTAGGCTGCAATTTTGATATTAATATTAATATTTAAAATTAATATTACCATAATAATTTTTTAATTGATATGTTCTCCATTACTAATAATTTAATAGACAATTAATGAAGTCGAAGTGCTAGGACTTCTCTGAGCCGCTAAACCTAGAATCTGATGCCCTCTCTATCAAATCCATGAAGAATCTGCTGACCATCTGCTCCTCAATTTCCCCTTTGCAAAAGAAGTTTGGCGGCATGCCCTGCCAGGAGGGATCCCTTCTAACCAACTCCCTCCTAACATACCCACTCTGCTAAAAACCTGGGCCACCCTCTTTCCTTTCACTCTTAAGTCCAACCCTCAAATTAAGTGTTGTTGGATGTCCCTCCCTAAATTCATCCTTTGGAAAATTTGAATCGAAACAAAATGCAGAATCTTCATAAATCTGACCGCTTCACCCGACATTGTTTCTTCCAAAGCCAAAGCCCTATTGGGAGATTTCCTCTCCTACCTTTGGCCTTGCACCAAATTCCTTTCTCTCAACTCCCCTGATAAATATTGGATCCATATCCTCGCTCCAGACCTCAAAGCCCCCCCTCCTCTCACTAAGGATCACGAAATATGGTGAACTACGAGAATTAGACTACTCTTGGGGGCTTGGAGTCTAATCCAATAATATAGCAGAAGCTCTAAGCCTTTGGCAAGGACTTATCCAAGCCCGAAATATAGAAATCAAATAAATAATGGTGATAGGCGACTCTCAGATTTTAATCCAAGATATGATCACCAACACCTTACCTACTCAAATGAATCTATGCCACATTCTCAAGAAAATCATGCGGCTCTCTCGCTCCTTCCAAAAAATTGACTTCTTTCATGTGCTCCATCATCTCAACGTCAAATCTCACCAAGATCCCAAAGCCACCACCCACTTGAGCAGGGGTCAGATCTCCCTAAATGGAACTTTGGTTTTCGTCCCTCTCCCTTAGTGCCACCTAACGAGCGCTCAACTAGGCCTCCCGAGGCAAGTGGCCTTCATTCCCTCTTGATGTCATACTCGTGGTAGCCCTCCTTCACCTCCCTTGTCTGTCCCTTATCTCGTGCGATGGTACTTATCTGCACTGTTCACATCCCCTCCCCTTCCCCTCCCTTTCCTTTGCCTCACATCCCTTTTGCACCTCTGCACAGATATCTTATCCCTCCCCAATGGCACTCGCGTGAGCCCCCCCTCCTCCCATGGTGGCGCACAAACGAGATACCGTTAAATTTAGGAAGGTGGTGAACTACTCCTCCTCATCTTGCCTTCTCAATTCTGTCTGGTTTCTCTCCTATCTTGAGCTCCTAGTATTTCCCTCATTTAGTCTCTACCCATTTGCCTCTTCTAGGCCTCCCTCTTGGTCTTTGTCCACCACTCTCACAATGGAGTCCAATTCCAACTCATCCACCCCCCTAATCCCTCGCCCTCCTTGGAACTCGAAATTCATAGGTTGAAACACACTCTTAGTGTGCATAGAGGATTCCTGCTTTGTCTTGAAGGGGAAGGAGGTTGGAGGTTCAAAATGATGGAGAAAGATCTAATCCAGCTAAGGGAGGAAGCGGTAGAATCTCTCACCTACACAACTCAACAAGCTAACAACAAAATTGCTGACTTGGAACTAAGAATTGAAAAGATGGAAATTCAAGCTGCAGGAGAAAGATGCTAGATAGATGCAGGGGGGAAGGCGACCATGAGCGCAAGATCCTCCATCCCAGGTCGGAAGGTTTAATCCCAAATTCCTCTCTCCTGGAATTAGTTCTTTTTGGATCTCTGGTTCTCTTCTTTGTAAGTTGGAGTATATGCCCTTATGCAACTCAGACAATCGCGATGTAAGCCGGTTCTTATTTTGATTTTAGTTATATTTTGGACTCTCGATTGTTATGGGAATTCTAGGACTTTATAGCATGGAAACCCCTTTTGTAATCTCGAATCTCCCACACTGATCGCAAGGTTGAATTATGTAAGTTTTCTCTACAGTGGTTATATGACTGGTTTTAATATATAAACCCCTTTCTTGTGTAAAAAAAAAAATATTACCATAATAGATTTAAGACTAGTCTATTATATGAAAGTTCACAATCATTCACATGATAAGTTTCAAAGGCATAATTAAAATATTTTTCTCTCTTTCATATGGTTGCTAACAACAAGAGAAAATATGTATTATACCATGTCATACATAACACTATTGCACACTTTCTATATGATCATTTCATACCTTCTCATTATGAAGAGTTGCATACAACCCACTCAAAACTATCATTCAAAGTAAACAACATAGCATAACCTTCAAGATGAAGACAACTAGTTAAAAATGGTATTATCCAAATCATAACAAGTACAATTTCATGTTCAACAATTAAACACATCCATGCATTCATATCAATAGACATGCATTCAAATTAATGGACGTATACAATCCTATTCATGAATAATAACTTCACTCTGCATAAATAAGAGGTCTACTCATTCAATGCATACATGACACTCAAGGGTGGTTACAACTAAGTCTTGTTAACAATACAAATATACCACCAAAGATTACTGGTTTAACATCAATCAAACTCATTCATAGTATCCCCAAGACAAATTCCTCTTACCAGACATCTACAACACCTTGGATGAAAGGTATCTTCACTTTTAAACATAACAATCCTTAGGAACAAGGTTAATACATTTAAACCCATATACACTAAATAAAGGTAAGGATCATCAATTTCTCAACCTCTTAACCTTCTAGGTAAACAACCCATCAATGAATAGGCCATTGAACATGTGAATCAATAATGCATAACATTTATACATGTCAAAACCTCCAAAGGGTGGACACCATTAAGTCTTGATGCTAATACCAATGAATGAT
>ML779511.1:745934-766729 GCA_009831015.1 Picea engelmannii | reverse complement strand
CACTCTAAGGGAGTTTTAGCCTTTGGAATACATTGTGCAAGAAGATTAGATATGGAGTCTATCGAATAAAATATCATCCCATGCTTGAGCACCCCATGCATAATCAAAATCCATCTTAACCATATGTATCTAGTGCATCATATATTAGGAATTAATACTTTGTTGCAGTCATCTTACATCATCATGGCAATATCATCTCAATGTTCGAGAATGGATGTATGCAGTTTCAAGTGCCTTGGTGGTTCTCAACTGTCACCAAGTCAGCAAAACCATTTTTATCTTACCAAATATTATCCACGAGGAAGATTGCATTGAAAATCTAAGGATAAGATCCCAGAAGAACTCCATCCTCCATCACTAGGTTTCTTGCAGGTACCTGCAACTGGTTCAAGAAAATCATTGCTATATTTAGTTGTTTAACTACCAGTGCAATATTTCCATGTTACCAGAAAACTTATTCTGTTGGATACTGGAAAACTGGATTATTTGTTCACTAATTTCCAATTAACAACTCTCATGAAATATGTAGTAGGCATTCACCTAGCCAATGAATTTGAATGGAAATTTAATGGATAGGATTGGAGCACTTCCTATTGCTTCAGATATTAGGAGGGAGTATGGATTAGTATGTATCCTCTGCAAACCTTTAAGACCAGACAAAAACTTGGGGAGCCACCATGGAAATTTCATATGTAAGGAAAACATACGCACTAAATTACCTAGAGCCAAACAGGCTCACATGACTCCTATATATCTAGCAAATTTGAGCAAGGAATATGGAGCTGACAAAGGTGAAGGTTCTCACCAGGCTTGTCAGCCACAAGACCTTTGCAAATAATTTTGAACCATAATTATTTTGGGCGAGAATCCCCAAAAACTATCAAAGGTAGTGGTTGTAAAGAAACCATCTGACTCTGCATGTAAATATGAAATCAATCTTCACGTATGAATCAATCCTGACACAATAGCTCAGAGGCAAAAAATATAGGATTTGTAATCATAGAAATTCATCCCCACCCCAAACAATAACAAGAAAAGGGTTTTCAGGTAGAAGACAATGGTGATTATGGATGAGGGTAAAGGTTAATCACCTAAGGCCATTGTTTAGAAAAAATGGCCCTAATGCTTGAGACTAAGAAATAAAGAAATTATATTAATTTCCACAATATACCAGCAACACCAAGAAAATATACAAAAAATTAAGTAAGAACTACAGCTTATAGTTTCGTTCTTTTCATCGATTTGGTCACATGTAATTAAGCTTTCCCAAAATGCAACCCTGATTATTACTCGAATACTAGTTCTTTGCTAAATACAATTTCAATTCCCAATGATCATATTTTCCCCTTCCCACCTATAAATAGGAATACAGAAAACTAGAATTTCTATGGACCACTCCCCCTCCAAATTCTTCCTTACTACCATCTTAATATGTCAGTGCAATATTTTCCATGGAACAGACAGTGGGACATTTTTCTTCCTACACAAATCCAATAAGGTTATTACCCTCCTATGAAGAAATGCCTTCATATACCTCTTTGTTCTAGATTTCATATTGTAAAAATTGATGCCTGCTTCATAAAATAAAGTTTAAGAACTTTTTTATCAAAGGTTGACATATCCATAAACTATGCTAACTACATGCATAGAATGAAAATGTCTTATATGTTATTGCCATCTTCACCTCTAGATCAGAGATGTGTTCTAAAATTTATTTCGGGACTCTAAAGTGGAGTGGTAGTCACTAAGATCTCTTCTTAAACATATAACACCATGTCCATGACACAATGAAAATAATGGTAATGCTCTTTGTCATGTGAGACACAATGAAACATGTCACAAGACTTTCAAAGTTGCATATATCATTGAAGTAGTTCATTAATATTAAAAAAAAACTCTACAATGTAATTATTTACCTAGTCCTCTAGTCAGCACCGTTGGAATGGATGCTGGCCTGTTCACTTGATCTTCATGTCGAGGATGATCATCTATGAAATTCTCTGCCATTGAAACGTCAAAATTTATAAGTACAAAATTATTAAGTATATGATTAAAATATACACATTTTACCATCGTGGGCCTCATTCACAGGAACATCTTGGGACTTAACCTCACTGGCATGGGGCTGTTGGGGAGCACCATGATATTCTGGTTTTGTTTCACTATCAACTCTCTATTGTTCAATACTAATGGTAGGGTTGATAGTGTTGCTCCCCTGATTAAAACAAAGTAAGACATTAAATAATGGACGATATCAAACATTTACGTATTTTTTAAGTAACGAAAGGTTAATGTGAACTTATTTTTATTTACCTTATCCAAAAAATTGGATCTTGGGGTATTCCCCATGTTTTTCCTATGATCAACCACGACTTTCTAACCGTACTTGTAACCAAGTTGGAGGTCTTCATCTGTGGTTTCAGTTTCAAAGTCATCACCCTGCATTGCATAAGGGTATGGTTTTTTAATGTTTTTGGCTGCAATTACCTTAAAATTGTAAGGTGATACAAATAATATTCTTAAGATGTTTGGGTACTTACAATTCGTGACTGTAATCTCAAGTAGATTCCTTGGCCTAGATTGTGTTGGCCATGTTTGGCAATCCTTGCTTTGGTTTCCTTCGAAGTGTCAGGCAACCTATCATCAAAATTTTCAAGTATGTTATATATAACCACACTTTTATTTAGATCTAAAGAAAAATAAATCTAGTATTGAATTCAAAAAATTGTAATTTACCTTGGTGTACCAGTTATTTGTTCTCCTAATTTTCTCAAAATCTTCTTTTTTGCATCATCAATGATCGCCTTCCACTCTCTCTCTGGAATTGAGGGAGGATGCTCATACCTAGGATTTATTTCCAAGATTTGTCTATAAACATCCTGGGTATATTTTAAATATTCACCCACTGCAGATGTGACTTATTTTGCATTGAACGTGTATACACCAAAGAGGCCTTCAAGATAATCCATAAGTTCCTTTTTGAGGTTGGAATTATGGCAATTCCACCTCATGCGTAAGGTTTCCCCAAAAATAGACAAGGCCTTGCTCTCTACATTCCTATAAAAAAGGTTGTTTCCTACACACAAAAATATATGATCATTAATTTAAAATTAATAATCTAGACGATTTCTGTATGAAGAAAACATTAAACGATTAAAATATGAATTAAAACTATCTAGGAGTCTTGATTGTTTTAATGGAAGTCCATTATCGTCGACCAAAAATGTGCATGGAAGGGTCCCCATGCTTGTCATACATCTAGCTTTAGGAAATGCAGCCATCTCAACCACCACTATGATCCTCATCTTTGCTGCCCTCTCTAGACTCTGATCGAGGTGTGGATGCCTGTTGGTGTGTGTCATTGCTCCTATCTAAATGAGGTGTGGAATATGGAGAAGTAAATAGTGCTATAGTAAATGTATGACTGCCCGCATCAGGACTCTGTAGCGTCTCTGTAGCGCCACTACTACCAACCCCGTGCTGAACAGGCTCCAAATATTCCTTTATAAAAAAGAAAACATTTTTTCGTGAGATAATGTAAAAGTTAAAGAACAAAGTATCATAATTGAACATATGAGTGCATTAAACAAAACAAAAATTAAATTATGGTTACTACCTTATATGTGTTAAGTTGTTACATAAGGAGTTTGATCTCTTCTTTGACATCCAGAGTTTGTTCTGGACGATCTAGCAAGCTAAATAGTTCTTTGTTAGCTTTAATGATATTTTTTTTTAATGAGAGTATCAGATCAATGCAAGAATAAAACCCCTCCTCATCTGCGGAATCATGATCCACATGGCTTGCTGACTACATATAATTTCCGCAAAAACAATGTTATTTCAATAAAATTATATAAGCAAATAATAAAAACAACGTAAAATGAAAGTGAAATTGATAATCATTTACATGTTTTGTGGTTGGCCCTTTTCCACGATCATCCTGCCACATTATAATATAATTAGAACCCCCAAATATTTAAAAAATTGTTAATGATAACAAAAAAACAACGTTAACGATAATATTTACAACAATGTTAAAGATAATAAAAAAATATAATACAATAAGTAGAGTTTTCTTAAAGAGGTGTTGCATAAGAACCTGCACACTATTAGTCAATATGTCTATTCGATTCAAATGCTAATCCACTAATAAATCTTCCATGGGAGCTATCTTTTTTATTGCACATAGGACTACTCGATTCTCTTCACGTCCCTCAAATATGAAATTCAGTTGTTTGTTTGTTGTCCCGGGTCATGCGCTATTTATAAACCCTGCGATCTTGCCATAAGCTTTAGGCCTTCCATCAATATAGATAGTCACTCCCTTATTTTTATCCTTGTATATAATTTGCAGTGAGTGCATATCTCTGCATACTTCGCATGTACCCGACCAGTTGCATCCAATCGTTATAATTGTAACATGGTCCAACATAGTCAATCAATTCAGTTACTGTATTGTATTTTACAATTATTTCATCCATGGAAAATAGCCCCAAGCTATGCAGGGAGGATGGTGCAATGTGATATGTCCTATTGTTGACAACGAAGTCAACATCTATAGGAGCTAGTTCCTTAGGTACCCATTGATTCACTAGATGCTTATAACTGAGTGGAACATCTATGTCTCCTATGCTCTCATCATCATAAGAGCATGATTCTCCTTCAGCAAGAAGAAATTTCACGCGTCTACAAAATTTTATTCTGACTTTTTCACCTCTAGTCCTTGTTTTCTTATCATATCTACTAGATGCAGTCACATTTTTGGCCTCTATTTGTCCTAATATTTCCTCACTCGATGAAGAAATATTTGATAGGTACCTATTTGGTTGTACTTTCAGTTGCATGTGCACGTGTTGTTAGTTAGTAGTCCATCATCATATTCACAGTTCTAAATAAAATTTTTATATCACATCCATAGGAATTGAACAGATTTGTCATTTCAAATATTTCCAATCCAAGAATTTTCTTAGAAACATGGTACCTAGACTTAAGCCTAATGCATAATATTTTAGGTTTAGATTCCTTGGTGGGCCTGGGGTTCCATGGCTTAAGTTCATTAGACACTTGACACTTGCTAGAAGCATATTGCATCAGATTTTTGCCTACATGAGGAATGCAACCACATCCACTCTCATGTTTCTCCATGGTAGGATGCATCAAGTCTACAAAGGTACGAGTCTATGATAGTTGGATATGATGTGAACTAATGATTAAATTTCTAACGAGATCTGTCTCGGGAATCCTTAAACATGGTTGGCTCATTAAACATAAGGTCCAATTAAATTCCACCACATGGAAATGCAACATCAACATGAATGAACTTGGAAGGACTAATGGTGGCTCTAGAGTGTGCCACATGGGACCACTACACATTTTAAAAGCTAAGTTAGAAGACACCCTTATCAAAACAATTCCAAGTATTTTGGAGAATTGGACTCAAACAAGATTTCACTAGGCTCTAATAATACTTAAGATCCATAGGAATTGACCAGATTTGTCATTTCAAATATCTCCAATGCAAGAACTTTCTTAGAAACATGGTACCTAGACTTAACCCTAATGCATAATATTTTAGGTTTGGATGCCTTGGTGGGTCTAGGGTTCCATGGCTTAACTTCATTAAACACTTGACACTTGATAGAAGCATATTACATCAGATTTTTGTGTGCATGAGGAATAGGGAAACCAAGAGAATTTAAGGATACAATGAGTTGTTATGAGAAAGAGTCTAAGATCTCAAAATCTCAATATAATGACACATGGAATAATCATGTACGTACAAGGGGATTAAATAAAATAATATTGAGAGAACACCAAGTGACCATATTAATACAACCACATACACTCTCATGTTTCTCCATGGTAGGATGCATCAAGTCCACAAAGGTATGAGTCTATGATAGTTGGATATGATGTGGACTGATGATTAAATGTCTAACGAGATCTGTCTCGGGAATCCTTATAGGATTCATGTCTTTTGTTCTAACACCTCCCATATAAGAAGAGCCATGTCTCGTGTAATAACACCTCCCACATAAGAAGATATATGCATAATATTTTAGGTTTGGATGCCTTGGTGGGCCTGGGGTTCCATGGCTTAAGTTCGTTAGACACTTGACACTTGCTAGAAGCATATTGCATAAGATTATTGCCTGCATAACAATATAACACTAGTATAACACCACAATAGCACAGAAATGATATCAAAATAACACCAGAAATAACACTTTGAATCAGAGAGCAATGTTCATGGGCCTCTTCGAGGGGGAAACCTCCAGTCGAGCAGAGCTCTATTACAATAATATCCAAGCTAGGGTTCTCATACCCTTGACTCCTATTTATAATAAATATGTCTATCAAAAGAACCATCTAAAGGAAGATCCTTCTAGAAGCGAAAGCTTCTATTAGGTCTTCTTACATTCAACTTATTCTACTTTATTGCAAGGCCTTATTAATATTGACCTTTATTACATATGAATATATTGTTCTACCTACATGCAGGGTTAGGTCCCTAACAAAAAGCATCCTAATATGTGTGCATATATGCTTGTAAAACGTGTGGATGTTGTTGGAAACGATTAATATTCTTATGGGAAGGATGACTGATGGATACATGGATTTTGTATCCCACATTGTGCCTAAAAGGGGATTAAGGATCTCCTAGCATTGGATACATGCTATGGTAAATCAATCCCTCTTACACTTCATTCACTTGGTTTATTTGGGGTAAGATATGTTCCTTATTTATTGAATGAGTATGTAGGGGTATTGTAGGATGCATCCCATTCCCAAAATTTAGGAAATGTAGTAGATGCTAATGAAAGCACAACAGAAATGATCTCTAAATAGAGGAAGGTCATCTCTTTAGTTGATAAAATTAGGGAAAGTAAGATAAAAAATAGGACTAGTATAGTAAAGTTAAGGAATGAGAGGATGGATGTGGAAATAGAATAAGTAGGTATAAATGAAAACACCCCACTAGTGTATGCAAAAACAACGTTGATAAGAAATTTTTGTAACCAATAAAATGGGGAAAGAAACCTTGATTTAATGGATGGAAAAACTATGGAAGAGTAAGTAATGGTATGTATTAAAGTTTTATATGATGGAAAGAGGATTTTTTACCTTTTTATTCAAGACAATATTGTATAGGGATGATATTGGGAGAGGTTTATGGTGAAGCCTAAATTTGACACTTTAAGAGTTAAAGAAAATTTGATCATTATTTGGCTAAACTACCTTATCTCATCATGGAACTCTAGGATTAAAAAGTTTCTATGACATAAGTAATAGGTAAATGGAGTATATTACAATGGATGATAGAATAAAATGCATGGAAATCTCATCATTGGTTATGGGAAAATAATTCATAGAGTTAGACCTTGGGGATGTTCTCCCGGGTGGCATTAAGATTGTGTCAGGTGGAATGGAGCCCATATAGTTGATGGACTACATAAACATCCCTTTCATATGGATTTTTGTAGAACCAATGGCCATTTAAAATATTCATGTCTAAAGAGAGGTTAGAATGACATGATAGATGATATGAGCCAAATGTTAAGCCATTCTAGGTATGGTAGTTATAATTTAAGAAGATTTCAGGTTCACCCAAATTATTCATAGAAACTTGTTCCATATTGTAGGGGAGAAATTCCCACATCCCAATTTTTACATTAGGAAGAAGGAAGAAACAAAAACTAGTAGACATTACAAATAAATATGGAGAAAAAAAAGAGCATGGATCTTCATGGAGAAAAAAAAGAGCTAACCCTAAATCTAACTCGATTGGAGTCTAGTGAGTTTGGGGACAAAGCCCATGAAATTACCATTTTCGATGGCCTCCTTCTCTTTCTCTGTCGCTCAAGCTTTTATGTGTATCTTGGCATCCTTATCTGTCACTATCCCTTGACTTTATCTTGCCTAGCTCCTTCTTTGTGTCTTGGCCTCCTCTTGCCCTAACTCTTGCCCTCCTTCTCTTGCCCAACTATTATCTTCTATGTCACGCGAGTGCAGTGTTGAGTGTCTTGGACTCCTTCTCTGTCGCACGAGTGTGTTGACTGTGCTCTAATTTCATGAGTGTGAGATGCGTGGGCACGAGTCATGTCTTTTGTTTGTTTGAATTATATATTTTTAAATTTTTTTAATTAATATATTTTATAAAATTAATTTAGATTTAATTATATTTAACATATATAATATATATGTGGGTTAGTGGTGAATGGATTCATGGTTAGTGGGTCAACAAATTAATGATTTAGTGTATTAGTGTGTAGTGGGTTAGTGAGTTGGTGGGTAAGATGTTAGTATGTTAGGGGTTAATGTCTGAAGGGTTAGGGGCTAGTGGGTTAGGGATTGGTGGGTTATGGGTTAGTGGGTTAGAGGGTTAGGTGTCAGTGGATTCAAGGTTATAGGTTAAGGGGTAAAGGGTTAGTGGCTTAGTGGTTAGTGGATTAACATGTCAAAGGATTAAGGGTTAGTAGGGTATGGCTTAATAGGTTACAAGTTAAAGGGTTAATGGTTAGTATGGGTTAAGTGTTAGTGGGTGAATGGGTTAATGGTTCAGATGTCACTAAGTGAGTGTGTTAGTGGTTCAAAAGTCACTGAGTGAGTTTGTTAGTGGTATAGGGGTTAGAGGGTTAGGGGATAGTGGGCTAGTGGTTAGTGTGTTAGGTGCTATGGGTTAAGGGTTAATGTGTTATGGGGTTAGTGGTAAGGGGGATAATGGTTTAGGGTTCAATAGGTAATGGTTTAATGGGTTAGGAGTTGGCATTTTAGAGGTTATGGGTTAATGGGTTAGTGATTTGGAGTCTAGTAGGAGTAAGTGGGTTAGTTGTCAATAATTAGTGTGTTAGGGGTTGTGAGTTAGTGGGTTAGTATTTTTAGCCTATATAATGGGTTTGTGTGTTCAACATTAGGGGTTATTAGTTTACAAGGTTAGTGATTACTAGGTTAGATGTTAGTCAATTAATTGTCATTGGTAGTTAGTAGGTTAGATGTTAGTCAATTAGTTCTCATTGGGGTTTAACAGACAAGTGACCATTAGTGGTTTGGTTTTAGGGGTTATGGATTGTTCTCTTGGTGGTTTAGGGATCATTAGGGGATATAAATTTAATTGGTTGGTGTGTTAGGGATATTGGTTAAATCTCAATTAATGATTTAATAGGTTAGTAAGGCATAATTTATTGCATTAGTGCTTAGTGGGTTAGGATTTAGTGTCTTAGTTGTCATCCATTTAGTGGTTAGTGGGATAATTTCCATCCATGGTTAATGGGTTAGGGTTATGTGTTAGTGGGTTAGTATCTTTAGGGTTATTGAGTTAGGTATTAGGGGGCTAGTGCATTAGGAGATCAAGGATTAGTGGGTTATGGGTTAGTGGATAATGTGTTGGGGATTAGAAGTCAAAGGGTAACATGTTAGTGTGTTAGGGATTAGGAGTTAGTGGTTATGGGTATTAGGTTAACGGTTAGTGGGTTAGACATTAGAGTGTTTTTTTTAGAACTAGAGGAATTTGTAATTTCCCTGGATTACGTAGGCGAGACACAAGTTCAAATCTAGCTAGCTTCCACTATAACCCCTAGATTAATGCCAACAACTTGCAATCCAATGCCTAGCAATAAACTTATGACATAACAAGAGTCAAGAAGTTCGAAGACACACGCGCAAGGGGGTCCCACTCCTAGGGTGCGTCTACCCTTATAGCCTTATCACAACAAGCCAAAATATCATTGTGAATTTGAACCTGGGTGTGGAGAGTGAGAGACCTACCTCCAAACCATTCAGGTTAGGTATTAGAGTGTTAATATGTAGGAATGTAAGTGTCAATGAGTTAGTGATAAGTGTCTTAAAGGTTAGGGGTTAGTAAATGAGTGCATTAGGGTTTAGTTCATTAGTTCATAATGGGTACTTAGTGGGTTAGGGTTTAATGCATTAGTTCTTAATGAGTTAGTGGGTTAGGGATTAGTGTGTTAGGAAATTAAAGGTTAGTAGGGTAGGCTTAATGGTTTTGGAGTTCAAGTAGGTTAGTAGATCAAGAGTTAGTGGGTTAAGGGCCATTAGGTATTAATGGGTTTAGAGGTTGTGGGTTAGTAGKTTAAGAGTTGWTAAAGGTTATTGGGTTAYGYAATCTAGGTTATTAACATAAAATAWTAATTGACATTTAAAAAAMWAAWATTTGTTAAAWACTTTAATCAAAGGTTTTATTTGTTTAGTTATTTTAAGTTATTATGGAGAACCATGTGACCAAAAGGAGATCTTGATGGAAAATGAGGCATGTTAGGCATGTTTTGGGTCTCTACTTATGATGTCAAAATGCTCATACTAGTTTTTTAATATGTTGTCTCATTTGGGATGCTATCAAAGTTGCTTGTTATATATATGTTAAAGTAGTAATTAATATGACAATCTCTCTTTTAATGTTATGATAAACATAATAATATATTATTTTAGATGTTAGTGTGATGTAAATACAATCCTAGTTATGGGTGAAACAATGTCTATAATTAATAATGAGCATTAAACAAAATAAAAATCATTTCAACAAGACATTGTGTCAGAAATTTTTCTTAGTTGTTTCTTTGGTAATATTTCCTTTGAAATCTTGTAATGATTGTCCAAGTTTAGGTTCCATAAAAAAAAACACACAAATCTATTATGATGGATGGGACGGGACTTGTAACCAACATTGTGATGAATAAACTCGTACCATTGATATTGGTGGACTAAAGGGATTAGCTTGAAAATGGGACATTGTTGATTGTGACCTAATATTTTTGGTATCCTCCATTGATCAAAATTAAACAACTTATAGCTTTCGTGAAAACCAATTGTGATATTTTTATATTCTTAACTTTGTTCCTTTGTTACGAGGTGTTATGAAGTTTCTAGGGTTTTGTTTTGTTGGTTAGAAGTGTCATTCCCTTAACATGATTTGTATCATTAATTTCTTGAGGTGCAAGCTAAGTATAAGTTTTATAGGTGTTATAAGTTTTAGGGATTAGGAGTTGTAGTGGTTATGTCTTATATTATGGGTTATAATGTACCATGGAAGTGGTTATTTTTGTTGGGATTCATATGGATTAGGAATGAGATGGGTTATAGGGTTATGGATCAAAGGGTATAGGAATCCACTGTTATTTTAGTTAGATGCAATAGAAGGTGTAAGGATTAGAGATTATATGTCTTTATAGATACCAAGGGTTCTATTAGATGTTAATGGGATATGGGTTGTTGAGATTATAGATGGTATGGGATAGGGAGTGTTAGTATCCTATAATTATAGGAGACCTAATGATTTATATATGATTGGTGGGTCTCATGATGGAGTTCCTGGTTTGTTGGTCTTGTTGTCTCTTGAAATAATTTTTCCCAAATTATGGTTGTTAGGTGATAGGATGGATCATTAGATGAAAGATTTTTGAGTTAAATGTATTTAAGATGAGCTTTAGACTTATCTTTTCAAAAAGTGATGAGTCTATACTTTTATTAGAAAAAACTCTAAAATTTCACTTTCGGCGGCTAAGGGATATTTTTAAAATCATTCTAAGCTGCCGAAATCTATCACTTTCGGTAGGTAAAACAACATGTGAGAGGTGCTCTAAGTTGCCGAAATCATAGAGTCACCTAATGGTCAAACTGTCCCATCAGACTCTGAAACCACCAATAGTACACAACATCATCATCTCAAGTGCTACCGAAATTGATTGAAGTGAATCATGATACGATCTGGGCAAGTGATTATTTGTCTGATATGATTATTTGGTGAGATCTATTTAACCCTAAGCTATCAAATCCAATCACCATAATCTCATATCATTCATTTTACCTGATCTATCACATGGTGTATGTCCTGATCGAATGATGCAATCAACATTATGATCTGATTTTCATTCTATAATTAAGGGTTTGTTATAAAAAAACTGTCATCCAAATCTTTCCCCCATATTACACATCCTTCCTCTATTTGAGTTTTGTTTTTTACCTCTATCAATGCCATTGTGTCTACCCAAACCCGATTTTTGCAAGTATTGATTTTTTTTTGTAGATGAAGAAGGGAGGAGCTCCACTCAGGAAGGAGCTCAATGACATAACATATATGGAATCTCACCCTTAGATTTTCCAGATGTTCAGGGATGCATGCTGCTATAGGTTTTGTGAAGAATTCCAAGGGTTTCATCAAGGTGTGGCTGAGGCATTTGCATTAACCTTTGATGGAGCCAAGGCCAGAGTTGGAACAATTGAGGTACAGGTTGATGAAGCAATCGTTGCAGCAACAACAAATATGCCTAGGACTGGTGAAAGATGGTTCAAGTCAACCACTACCAAAGACATTGAGTTCAGGTCTTATCCCAAGCCTAAACACAAATGTATTACTTTGAAGAAAGACATCCCTAGATCCTACATGGAAGAAAAGTGGCAACACTTGCTTAAATCCATCTAGGTATACATAACATGTGAAGGGAGATATGGTAGAGTAATGTTCTACCATTTCAAGCTCATGAACCATTTCACAGGTACATGTCCTTTGAATCTTCCCTTCTACCTTCCTAGAAGCTTGACAAAATTGACACAATAGGTCCAGGCCATACCTAGAAAGGTGCATGGTAGAATTTCTCATCACTGCATGGTAGAATTTCTCATCACAGCCTTATCAAATCCATAATGATTCAAGAATTGCAGAAGAGGGATAAGAGTTGGGAGTATCTTCTTTTTTGGGGTGAATTTGACCCAGAACCCCAGCCCAAAGACAAAAAGAAAACTGTGTCCACTAAGTCTTCAACACCATAGAGCAGTAAAAGGAAAAGAAGAGCCATTTCCCCAGTAATTGTAGAGGAGACAGCTTCTTCTTCCAAGTCCAAGAAATCCAAAAATATGCTTGATTTCAGCCAAGCAACATAAGGGAAAACTAGTGCCTCTGGTAAAAAGGTTTTGAAACCTCCTTATTCAGATTCAGAGGAGGATTTAGAGTTCGTATAAGGAGAGGTTCCTGAGCAAGCTGGTTTTGAAGAAGCACCTCTTTTACCGGAGTTTCCATACCTAGATATTCTTGAAGCATCAACAAGTAAAGGAAAGAAGTCAACATCAAAGATTGAAAATCTTAAAAAATAAATATCAGAGATGAAGTTGATTGAGAGGGTCATTAAATCCCAAAACTAGACTATAAGAAACACATTAGATGAGGTAAGAGATTGTTTTGAAAGGTTATCTAAAATGCATGTAAAGGAACACAAAATGAATAAGAAATTGCTCAAGGAGAATCGTAGGTTGCTTAAAATGGTTAGAGGTTTAAGGATCAAACTAAGGCTTAAAAATCCTAGGCCAAGAGCACATCTTGATTTAAAAGTTCTAGCAGAAGTTGTTGAGAACCTAAATAAGGATCCTAAAGAGTAGGTAGATCGAAGAAAATCCATTTTTGCAGTTTTGAAAGGTTGTGGAAAACTCAAGATTTTTGGCAGCTTATTCGTTTCCCTCAAAGCATTGTTAGCTGCCGAAAGATCTATTTTTGGCAGCTAATCCTGCTCTTTTTTTCACCTGTAAGCCACCGAAAATGCAGAAACTGGTAGAATGCTCATCTTTTTTTCAGATCATAGATTTTTGTTTCTAGATCATTTGGGAGGGGTTCCAAATGAAAGATAAAGATTAAAAGGATACGGATCATCATCCATTTCCAGTTTTTGAGGCAGATACTAAGGAAAGAAGGTTAAGTGGATTTTCAATTTTTGGTCAAAGAAACAACTACTTATTTGTCAAAACAAGATTTCAAAATGCCTTGTCATCAATTGGAAAGTTATTGAAGATATCATATAGTGATGAATGTTGTTGAATATTGTTGAAGATCTAGTTGATAAGGGTTGACCCTTAAATCGGGACTAGATTTGATATAGCATACTAGTTTTGATTTTATTCTATTTTAAATATTTTAGATCCATTTTTATAGGATCTTGAACTGTTATGTAAAGGATATAAGGCCTACAAATTTTATGAAAGAAAGGGTTGGGAATTGTGATGATTAAAATGTAAAAATGCTCATAGGATGAAAATGAATTTATGAAGGAATACAAAGGCACTAGATTTCCGGATTCCTGTGTTGTGTTTTAGTGGTGAAGTTTTCTCTGATGTAACTCATTATTTTCTATTTCACATTCTTTTCTTTCTGTATTGTCTATGAGAAGATAATGTGTAGGATTTGTTATTGGCACACTATGCTGGCTCGAGACAATATCTATGTTTTCTTCCAAGTTTGAAATGCAGAATGCAGATATACTCTGCTCTACATTTGAAATAATTTTCAGTTTATTCTTATTTTCCATTTTATAAGCTCAAAGGATCCACTAGCATGATTACCTTGCCTAGTCATATTTTTTCTTGGTTATTCATTTATCATCGTCTTTACCTTTGACTCCATTTTTCCTAATGGTCCTTTTCCATGTCTCAACCAAAACAATTCAAAATCCATAAACAAACCCATGCTCTGCATAACTAGCCTAATATCTTATTCCCAAAAAATCTATATTAGACAGAGAGATCCCTCTCTGAGTCTTGGAGGGCTAGATCCAAGACTCAAAGTGGTTTTTATGTTTCCTTTGTGACTTCCTCCATAGCCTTGGGCAAATTACAGAGTTCTAACAGGGAGGTTATATTAGGGTTTATAAGCTTAAGACTCTAGTGGCCCTGAAAGTTTAAATTTTGTTGAAGACCTTGATTACATATATAGCATCCAACAAAAAACCCATTTGGTCAAAAGAAGTGTTACCATTAATAGGTTTATGAGGATGACCATGTTGAACTCTATAGGTTAAGAAGCCAAAAAAATCTTAGGAAAGATAAATACATTTAATACATGCAATGGAATAAATCACCGGAGATTTTACAATCCAATGATTTTGAGCCACAAAGAAAACCATGGAGTAGGCCACCTCTACCTTTGAATACTATTCCAGTGACTTCATTTCCATCTAACAAGAGTACCACTAGTGATAGTGTGAAACTAAATGTCAATGTAGTCAATGTTTTAGCTAAGATAACAATTCTAGTTCCCCTTTCAAAGCTAATCAAGATTCCCTCACAAATGGACAAGGTGAAGAAGTATCTTAATCTAGAAGCAACAAAAGACCAACCCTTAATTTTGAAATCCATTCATCAAGATAGGAAAAACATGAGTCATGCACCTTTCTTCATAACCTTGGTACTAAATGAAATTATTCTTCATCACTGTATGTTGGATTATAGGGCCTCAACCAATGTAATTTCATTGCAATTCATGAACCAATTAGGTCTAAAGACTACAACACCATATTGGAATGTATGTGGTGTGGATAGAGAGAAATAAAGGTGTGTGGTCTTATCAAGAATCTGAAGGTCAGTCCAGCTGCATATTCAAACATCTTTGTATTGATGTATGTGATAGTCGTAGATGTACCAAATGCTTGGGGAATGTTATTGTTCGAAAATTGTGCTACATGTTTAGGTGGTAATATTCGAATGGATTTGTCTTATGCAACCATCCCAACTTGTGAGGGTACTTATGTCACACTTCATAGGGAACCAACGATGAGATACCAAGTTGAATATCAATGATTAAAATCAATTGATATGGGAATAAAATGATTAAAATCAATTGGGGAATCTAATCTCATTATATTAAAAGTAAAACTAGCATATGTTCCTAAGAATTAAAGGTTAAAAATGCAGAAATGCAATATGGGATACCATGTAACTATTTGATGATTTCGCAATCGAAGTAGTTCTTAGAGAGAAAAATTGTGTTGTTGATGCACTAGTATGAAATATATATCTACTTTTGATCAAGCCCTAGGATGATCAAAATATGAAATAACACTAATCTAGATTAAAAGATGGACATTGAACATCTCAATTTGATACTTTGCAACCTATATGGACCTTCAGTCAAATACAAATATGAAACTTGGAATAATTAACATATTTACTAGAACATATGAAAAATAGGGTTTATGGTTTCCATGATAAATTGATGATGGAAGAAAGTGGGTGTGTCATTCAAGTTTGAGTCTAGAAACCCTCCCATATTGTTAAGGCATGCAAATATTCTATCCATGCCAAATTTCAGTGCTTACAGAAACTGTTTGAAAAAATTTCAACCTTAGCCCCATTCGCAGGTACATGTTTCCGGTGTCTAGTCCTCGTGCAATTTTCGCTCTTCCTTCATCATTCCTCATTCCTCATTCCTTAACCATGGTTAGTACCCAAGATCCATTATTTTTGTACAAAATTACATACTAATGGCATAAAATTATCGACGAACTTTTTTTGTCGATAGTATAGAAAATTCGTCGCAAGATTATTTACATTCATCTCTCTTGCGACAATATAAAATGATGCTTGGATTCATTTCATATTTGGTTTATCAACTTGAAATCTGAATTTGATACTTTGCAAGCTAGCAGGACCTTCAGTCAAATACAAATATGAAACTTGGAATCATTAACATATTTACTAGAACATGTGAAAAATAGGGTTTATGGTTTCCATGATGAATTGATGATGGAATAAAGTGGGTGTGTCAATCAAATTTGAGTCCAAAAACCCTCCCATATCGTTAAGGCATGTGAATATTCTATCCATGACAAATTCCAGTGCTTACAGAAACTGTTTGAAAAAATTTCAACGTTGGGCCCATTCGCAGGTCCATGTTGTCGGTGTCTAGTCCTCATGAAATTTTCGTTCCTCCTTCATCAATCCTCATTCCTCATTCCTTGACCATGGTGTAGTCCCCAAGATCCATTATTTTTGTACAAAATTACATACCAATGGCATAAAATTATGGACGAACTTTTTTCGTCGATAGTATAGCAAATTCATCGCAAGATTATTTACATTCGCCTCTCTTGCGACGATATCAAATGATTCTTGGATTCATTTCATATTTGGTTTATCAACTATAAATCTCAATTTTATAGTTTGCACACTAGCTAGAACTTCAGTCAAATACAAATATGAAACTTGGAATCATTAACAAATCTACTAGAACATATGAAAAATATGTTTTATGGTTTCCATGATGAATTGATGATGGAATAAAGTGGGTGTGTCACTAAAATAATATCTATAAAACTTCCCATATTGTTAAGGCATGCCAATAGTCTATCCATGACAAATTTCAATGCATACAAAAACTATTTGAAAAAATTTCAATGTTGGCCCCATTCGCAGGTCCATGGTGCCGGTGTCTAGTCCTCGTGCAATTTTCGTTCCTCGTTCATCATTCCTCGTTCCTCATTCCTTTACCATGGTATAGTCCCCAAGATCCATTATTTTTGTACAAAATTGCATACTAATGGCATAAAATTATCGATGAATGTTTTTCGTCGATAGTATAACAAATTCGTCGCAAGATTATTTACATCCGTCTCTCTTGCGATGATATCAAATGATGCTTGGATTCATTTCATATTTGGTTTATCAACTTGAAATATCAATTTGATACTTTGCACACTAGTTGGACCTTCAATCAAATACAAATATGAAACTTGGAATCATTAACATATCTACTAGAACATATGAAAAATAGGGTTTATGGTTTCCATGATGAATTGATGATGGAAGAAAGTGGGTGTGTCACTCAAATTTGAGTCCAGAAAACCTCCCATATCATTAAGGCATGCCAATAGTCTATCCATGACAAATTTCAATGCATATAGAAACTGTTTGAAAAAATTTCAACGTTGGCCCCATTCGCAGGTCCATGTTGTCGGTGTCTAGTCCGTGTGCAATTTCCATTCCTTGTTCATCGTTCCTCATTCCTTGTTCCTTGACCATGGTGTAGTCCCCAAGATACATTATGTTTGTACAAAATTACATACTAATGGCATAAAATTATTGACGAACTTTTTTCATTAATAGTATAGCAAATTCGTCGCAAGATTATTTACATTCGTCTCTCTTGCGATGATATTAAATGATGCTTGGATTCATTTCATATTTGGTTTATCAACTTGAAATCTCAATTTGATACTTTTCACACTAGTTGGACCTTCATTCAAATACAAATATGAAACTTGGAATCATTAACATATCTACTAGAACATATGAAAAATAGGGTTTATGGTTTCCATGATGAATTGATTATGGAAGAAAGTGGGTGTGTCAGTCAAATTTGAGTCCATAAACCCTCCCATATCGTTAAGGCATGTGAATATTCTATCCATGAAAATTTTTAGAGCTTACAGAAACTGTTTGAAAAAATTCAACGTTGGCCCCATTCGCAGGTCCATGTTACCGGTGTCTAGTCTTCGTGCAATTTTTGTTCCTCCTTCATTGTTACTTGTTCCTCATTTATTGATGATGGTGTAGTCCCCAAGATCCATTATTTTTGTACAAAATTACATACTAATGGCATAAACTTATCTATGAACCTTTTTCGTCGATAGTATAGCAAATTTGTCGCAAGATTATTTACATTCGTCTCTCTTGCGACGATATCAAATGATGCTTGGATTCATTTCATATTTGGTTTATCAACTTGAAATCTCAATTTGATAATTTTCACAGTAGCTGGACCTTCAGTCAAATACAAATATGAAACTTGGAATCATTAACATATCTATTAGAACATATTAAAAATAGGGTTTATGGTTTCCATGATGAATTGATGGTGGAAGAAAGTGGGCGTGTCACTCAAATTTGAGTCCAGAAACCCTCCCATATCTCTAAGGCATGCCAATATTCTATCCATGACAAATGTCAGTGCATACATAAATATTTTGTCTTTTTTCAATGATTATGTAACGAATCTCAATTATACGAAGATTCAAATAGGTAACAATATTGATAAAATATTATACGATCATGATGGTATAAAAATGAAAGAGCTTATTTTGGTTTCAAGAATAATTTATCCTCTACTGAACAAGGACATCCACGTGAAAGTGGAAGCTCACATGGCCCCTCCCCTCCCCCTCACATCACTCTCAATTGATCCCCAAAATCCAATCTATAAAATATAAAATAATCGAAAACAAAACCTCCTATTAAGATTCAAGCATAGAAACTACAAAAACAAAAATTAATGAAGGTACATGAAATCATGTGTTTCTAAATGATATTTTTAGTCTACCATGTACTTTACTATATTGACAACTATTTTCAAATAATAATTAAACAACATGTAACCTAGGATACAAAAATGTTGCATAAAACTTAAAAACATGTAATTAACCCATGACATTAAAAGTAATCTATTTTAAGATAATAATGCATACAAATTAAAATATTATATAGTCACGTACCTAATCCAACCTCAACATCTGTGGAATCATCCTTATTCTCTATCTTGATCTTCTTCATCGAAGTCGACATATGTATCATCATCTAGTTCTGAAATGATGTTGAAAGGATTGTTGATATCATCATCGTCATCAATGTAATTTTCGAGCATATTTTCATTGACATCATCATCATGAATTGCAATATTGTCTCCGACGCCTAGAACATGATCTTCTTCATCTTCTTCATCTGTCAACCCTCCATGATCTTCCGGCTCTATCTGATATTTTGTCAAATCATGATCTGTAAAAGACCTCTTCAGATTGGCTTGGAAAAACATAGCGATCATGTCCTCTTTCAAACATCATTGTTTTAATAATTGGAAATCCATTGGCATGTTGAATAATAGTTATTTCCTCATCACGTTCATGCATTCATAACCGATACCATTTGACATCAAAAATAACTAATTTGAAGGAATTAAAGTCACACTCAAGTATATTGTTTAAATACCCATACTATCTATTTTCAGACTCTTGGGTATGTCTGTCACTCCTAGAGGAAACATTAGTAACCTAGAATACTGCAGTTATCCCACTATCAGAATTTTTCCTTGTTTCATCCAATTATTTGATGCGAAATTTATGACCATTGCACCACATAGCCTTGTGGAATTTCAACTTCAATATGTCAGATATGTAAAAGATGCATTGTCAATTAATAAATTAACATATATTTATATAACTTGGAAAGTATCTAAAAAATACAGTACACATGTAGTCACATTAGTATAATATAAAATAACTGAATAAAATGGGTGAAATTGCTTACCTGTCCTTCTTTCAAACCATATGCTAGATCAATTTCCCTCTGCGTAACATTGGCATCTCCGTTACGGCGAGCTTCTCTAACTAATTCAGACAGTTGTTGCCATGATAACCTACCTGCATTATGTTGTTTACATCTTTCAATCCATACATTCATCCAGTCAAGATTGTTTGCAATGTATAAATGTAGTGCATCCCACTCTAGAGAAACGGAATCAAAAAAACATAATTCACCAATATTAAATATTAGTTATAACGTACAATATGAAGGTAATTATAAATATTTATAATTTATGAAATAAATGATATTAATATATTAATGAGTATGATCATATACACAAAAACGAAACTTTATATGTATTATTAATATAAATTTTCACAATTATTAATATATTACCTCTCATTTTTTTCATTCTACCTTTCCCCAACAGATGCTCCTAATCTTCAAATTTTTTGATGGAGTTCACATCCCAAATGAGATCCATTGCATGCATAGTTGGCCCTGCTAATTTAGGAAGACACTAACTAATATACACCATGGATTGATATACCATATATCCCTCCACCATAGAACCCTTAGGACACACTCTTTGTCTAACCAATGCCTTCAATGATTTCAAGTGCCTCTCCACCATCCACATTGACCTGGTGTGAACAGGTCCACAAATTTCAATCTCCTCAACTTGGTGTATGAGGTAGTGTTCTTGTGCATTGAAAAATGTAGAAGGT
>ML779511.1:722083-742889 GCA_009831015.1 Picea engelmannii | reverse complement strand
ATATATATATAATTTTATATAAAATTGAAAAAATAAAAAAAAAGATAATGAATATATAACTAATTACCATGGGATGATATTCATTCAATCTGCCATCAATGTGACCAAATTTCCTACAATGTTTTGTAGCTGTTGCTATTAAAATTCTTACGGGACATCTTAGGCAACATTTTTTACAAGGGAAATAACATCTACCATCACCCTTTTCACCTGCTTTACTTTTTTCCCCACCTCTAACAACTATCTGCGACATTTTTCTACACAAAAATACCCTTTCGAAACCATTGTTGTTAAAGCAAGATTGTCGCAACATCTTTAAATCGTCAAATATTTATAGGTCAATTTTAGGTCAGTATCACCACAATTGCGAGGATAGTGACCTAAAAAAAATAAATTTCTACCTATTTATTTTAGGTCATTTTCAACAGTAAATTTTGACTAAATTATTATGGTCAACGTTCGTCGCAAGAACGATGGACAATCTACAAACTTCGCTCGTGAGATGAACATTGACCATAATAATTTAGTCAAACTATAGGCATCAAGATTGCGATGAATACAGGGTAGATTTAGAAAAGATGAACTTTTTCTCTTGCAAGTTGCAACGAAAGAGTACTTTCATCGCAAGTGGTCGTCGCAATTTTTTCAATATGTAGTACTGAATGGGTAAAGAAACAAATAGAGATTAACCTTGTATGGTGATCCCAAGAACCTGTGGTTTGGTACCAAGAAGTGGTAACTCAGTTGAAATATTGGACAACAAGTGGGAAAAAGCCATTAATTTATGGTTCAAATGAGTTAAAGAAGGATATATTGTTGAATTTGCAGTCAATTGTAGAAAATATTTTAGTGGTGCAGAAAAAAAGTTTGCAGTTGGATATTGAGGTAGATTGATAGATGAAATTCCACTTTGGATCAATATGGTATTCGTTGAGAAGGGGTTGATTTACATGGAACCCAATAGGATGGTAGCGTAAACCTTGCAGGAAATGGAGGGGATGTAAATATGCAGGAAGAAGATGAGATAAGGTGAAGAGAGAATGGATCTAGAAGAGAAGAGAAGAAGAAGCGTTGAGCGATACATAAGAAGAGTTGAGTTGAGGAAGAGAGCCAAGAAAGAAAGAAAATAAGGGAGGATGAGGGGTGACTAATGAGTAGAAGGGATATCTAAGATGAAGGTGAAAGAGAATCCATTCTAGAAGGGTGCATGGGAGAAATATTTGTGCCAGAGAGAAGCACAGAAGAAGAGAGACCATCAAAGAGTCATGGGGTTGAGAAAAAGGTATCAAGAGAAGATACCAGAGGGATTAGTAGTAGAGTTGTGGATAAAGAGGTTATATCCCCTTGGATAATAAGAGATGTATTCAAATAAACAAATATGAGGTGTAGAGTAGTAGTGATGGAGAAGTAGAACATAGGGATGATGGTGCCTTCCCAAAGAGTGAAGAGATCTTGGTTGTGATAAAGAGGCTCATGTGATTCAATATAGGAATCTCTTTTGGATCCACTGGTGAAGAAGACAAGGTACCATGGAGTAACCCCCTCTTTGAACCACCCCCACCCCCCTTATGCATTTTAAATTAATAAGAAACAAACAAGGAAGAAATCTTAGAAACGATAAAACTAGAAGACACAAGTGTGGTAGAAACCAAAGTCAGTGAAATTTCGTAAGAAATATTGTCAACACCAGTAGTACCAAGTAGCAACCAATCATGAAGATCAATTTCTATTTCAAGTATGGTCACTTAGATGATGAATAATTTTATCCTCAAGCTCATATTGCTTCATGGAATGGGAAGAGATGATGCAGAACAACATTGGTTCACATGTGAAACAATCTGGTATGTTATCACTACGTAAATTTGCTTGACTGAAGAAGAAAATCACAAAGGTAACCGCAAAACCACTTTATAAATTAAACTAGCCCTTTCAGTTCAAAGAGAGATCTCTCTTGTCACTTGGTCTTAAAAGATAAGTTTTCTTTTGAGGATCAGAGGCTAGATCTTTGATTAGATGAAGGGGTTTTAAAGTTTGTTGCCAAGAAGGAAATGAATTTGTTGGGAAATGGAGTCAATCTTTGAAAGCAAATGAAAATAGTGTCTAGTAGGTAGAAATATCAAGGAAGCAAAGGCTAAGTAGGTAATGATCTTTCAATTTTTTATTTTTCTTTTATAGGATGGATGAAAGAGAAAAACACATAACAAAATTCAAAGCACCATAAAAGATGAATTATGATGAGTTAAGAAGGAAAAACAATGTTCAAATTGCTTGAATCTAAAGCATCACTTTCAAATGAATTTTAGACCATTTTTTATCCAACATAAACATATAAGAATATGCAGATGAAAGATAAAGGAAACAAGAAAAACATACATAGAAAGGAACATAGACTTTAGGTCATTACCACTACAATCTTTGGTATGAAAAAGTTATGGACTTTTTCACTAGTCTTCATTTGAATTCATAAAATATGTACAATGTTCAATACAAAATATCCTTTGTTCTTCCTCCAACCCCTTATACATTCAAAATTCTCAAATATATAAGAAAACTAACTCCCTGGGCTAGATAAGTCAAACTTCACTACTTTTCTATAATTTTGGATTTGATTACATAAAAAAGAGAGCAACTTCTAAAGTACTTGATAAAAATAGTAAATTTGTCTTGACCATATTAATGCATATAATATTCATTGAGAAAAAGGAGATCTCCAAAATATTTTTGAGTTTAAGGCTGTTGTGAGTCATCAGGGAAAGATGGATATGAATCTTGGGCTGATCTGAGTGCTAATAAGGCTCCCTGTCACCTTTGTGTAGCGAGTTGTTGTGACACAATGTGTAACTGCATCCTACAACAATTGTATAGCGAAATTTACATAACGTGGTGGATTTCTTCAATAGACTTTGTTTAGGAGGTGGTTGTAATGTTGTTGGAGGATGCAAATCATTGTTATATCACCCAACAATATTTTCCCAATGTCCATTATCCTTCTATCTGCTTAAAACACTTGTGTAGCATGAGATTGCTATGCAAGTTCTGTATAATGCAATTTTCCAGCAAAAAATAAAAAATGATTTTTGGTTCATCAAAAAGAGAAATTGTGAGAATATGAAACCTGTATCTCAACCACCTTTACTAGTAGGTCCAAATTTCCCCTAGCTTTATCATCCACCTTCATCTTTTGCTTGAGAGACCTATTTTCTTTTCTCAATGACAAGTTTTTTCTTTTCAAGTTTCCCACCTGCCTGAACAAAAGTTTATTTCTTCTAAGTTTTGATTGGGCATTGGTGATGGTTGCACAAAAAGTATTGATGAATGGTGAAAATTCCTTAATTTGACTCTTAAAATCTTGTTTCGATACACTTTTCTCTTCTCTGAGCTAGATTATCAGGTCTTGATCCTCCCTTAGTTGCTTATTTATCCATTTAATTTGTTAGTCACCTTCTCTAGGTGAAGTGCGAGTCTTTTTAATTGATACAGGTTGTCCCTATACATGTGATTCCTTTGCAGACTTGCACTTTGAACTTATCCTCCTGGATGAGGATCTTGTTAGAGGGAATGTAGGTTTAGTCAAATTGATATTCTTGGGACTTTGACTAATTTCTTTTCCTTTGGAAACTCATGGAAGCTTTGAGACTGATTCCTTCTTTGAACCTATTTCATCTTATGGAGTTTGAATACCATAAATATTCTCATCCAATTTCCTCTTCATCTCCCTATTATCATGAAAAATATGAGCTATGACATGTTGAGATTCCTTAATATGATCTTTTAGCTCCTTGATTACTTAGTCTTTCTCTTCTATCTTCACCCTATTTTCATCCATTCCTTGAGCTGGATGATCAACAGACTGTGTATGCAGGGCAGGTATAGGAAATATCTTGGCAAATAACCTTGTGATTGGGATACTAACTCTTGGTGTTTCCTCCACCTCATCAACAAAGTGTATCCTTCTACCCTTCTTCTCAGTTGGTTGGCTTGGTGAAGAATCATAAATCTCCTTTCCTTTTCCCATGCCATGTTCTCCATATCCTTTTCTTTCCCACTTGAGACTCTAGAGGCCACTTTATCAGCAGATGAGGGAGTGTCTCCTTTGGTATCTAAAGGAATGTTATCTGAGGTCAAGAAAGAGTCCCAGTCTCTATTTGATTTCTGGAGTTCTTCCACCACTAGAAACTTAACCAAAGAGAAATGAAACAAACTGGACTTAAGTTGATTAGCCCTAGCTTGTACCCCATCTTCCATTTTCCCTAAACTTTTGTACAGGTAGAAAGGTAAATTCAAAGGGTTCTTCCTTGTGAAACGCATAAGAATCCTTATGTGATAAAGGTATGCTAGAGGGAAAATACCCCCTTTAACTACATCAGGGTTTAATATGTAGACAAAACGAATGACTGTCTAAAAGTCAATATATTTTCTACTCTACCCGAAACATACCAAAACAAATGAAAAGAAATCAATAAGAGAGAAGATAGGTAACTATACCTTTTATCTCACATCTGGTGATGATCTCCTTAAGATCCGCAGTTCCAACAACTACACGTCTCCTCCAAAGATTGACCTGCATCGAAAACCAGGAAAAAAAGGACTACAAGTATGTTATTATATTCATGAGTTAGGGTTAGATATCAAATGCTAAGTATAAATCAATGAAAATATAAAGACTGAAACTTACAATCCATGTCAGTCATTGTTCCGCGAACCTGGTCTGAGATCCTCTTTACAATGATCCAAGTGCACCTTCAATAGGCCTCTTCTCTCAATCTTCTGATCACCTTAAGGGAAGGGAATGGATTGAATGGAAGGAGAAGGGGTTGAAGAGGGAATGTTGAGGCAATATCTCACAAAAGGTAGCAAAAGCTTGGTCAAGGAGGGGAAGTGAAATTGGGAAGAGTTTCATTGTTCTTATGCTTGGATGTGAAATGAGATCCCAACACATTATTTTATATAATAAAAGGATGGTTATTCGGTTTGGTAATGGGCTATAGCAGGTGAATTGGTTGGGAAATCTCCAATATCTCGTGAATTTCACTGAATTCCTTACAACGTTTTAAGTTTTGCAAATTTTGCAAGTATACTCGGGTTATTTAGTGTGCAACAAGCGTATGTATGTGGGCTGTAATGGTGCAGGGAACATACATGCTCTAAAAAATGTTTTTTTACAAAGAGCTCCTCAACAGTGCTTTGGAAAAATATGCAAGTAAGAGGGCCAATGCCATGTATGCATGAGTAGGGAATTTTAGGGATATAACAAGGTATACCCTATCAAATTTTCCCTCACAAGTGAAATATCATTGGACCACTCTTAATAAATTTTCATAATGCTCCAGTATGCGTTCTCTTGGAATAGTGGTGCCAAACCTCTAATTTTTGTACTTAGGTTTCAGGAAATCAGTATAAAAAACTAGATCAAGAGGCATACCTTTAAACCACTTCTCCCACTGGACTAGAATCTTATTTGCAACAGCCACTATGTTCTCGGATACATGGAAGGTAATGTCAACAATCCTTGTCTGAACTCCATTGGAATTGAGGGCAAATCCCTTTGTCACCTGTGCATTACATCCTTTAATCTTCTCACAGAACCTCATGCAACCACCTTGCTCAAATGCAACCCTAAATGCAGGGTCAGAGATCACCAACTCCAAACTCTGTGACTCACACCTCAATAAATTTCCTCCTTTGTTATATTTCTTCTTCTCTTGAGTGTCCATGCTATGGATGAAAGATGAAAATTGAGACTGATAAGAGAAGGGAGGCTCCAAATAATAAAAGCTTCTGATAAGGCACTTTACACAACGTAAGAAAAGGTTAGATTTTACTCAAATTGTGTCAAGTGAATCGTCAATATGGTAAGCGAGTATCTAGATTTCATGAAAATTGGCGCAGGGCACTTGGTAGACACAAAACATAAGCTTTTGATATTTGTGCAACGAAAACGAAGGATGTGTAGCATGCAAATATGGGTTTGTGTAGCAAGAAGACAAAGGTTTGTGTAGAAGGTATGTAGAGTTTGTGTAGCGAGGATGGAGAGTTTGCGTATAAGGTGAGAGAAACTTGAATTTGGTGAAGAATAAAGGTCTGATCCATAGCAAAGGGTATTGAGAAATGAAAAATGGGAGGAGAGAACAATACACAAGCTGAGAAAATTTGTTTTTTAAAGATGATTGGTATGTTTAGGATGATATGATAGCTTGGGTAGTGCCAAGGAGTTTGTGCAACATGTGTACCCTTTCTGGAGATCAAGTACAAAACTACTTTGAAAGATATAAACTGTTCCCTAATAACCTTTGATGACTCTTTTCTTTCATAATGTGTCATAATGTGCCATGACATCCACAAAAACCCATTCCACCTAGACTTATGACTTGACTTTTTTTTACATGCCATTTTATGGTTTATTTGAACAATGACCCAAAGACCTTTGAAACATTTCATGAGACACAACTTTTTGAAGACACACATAATGACTCAATTGGGAATGCATTAGTCTTCTCAAGACCAAGGCATGACTTTGCAAACTCTTGAAAAATCTCTAACTCTTCCTTGAAAATAATGATACTAACATTTGGCTCCAATGGGGATGTTGTCCTCCCTGTGAGGCAACAAAGAACAATAGACTAGGTGCCTTATCCATTGGGCTTTATTTTGACACAAAAAGACTTTAAAAATGAAAAAATAAACTGATTGACAAACCTTTTTTTAATCTTGATACACACTAACTAAACTCAACAGAATCTTAGGGCCTTAACTTTGGGCTTCAATTTCTATTGAATGATTACTTCAATTATTCTATCTAAAAAATAAAAATGGTTATTTACAATGAGATGAAAATATCAAAATGCTTTAAGCAAAGTAGTGTTTGAGAAACCTTCCATTCACAAGTCCTCCACTAATGAGATCTCCATTGAGCTCTTGTAGCAAATAAGCATTGCTTCCATGATAAGAAACAATTTTGAATGGTCGCCGCTAGAGGCAGTCAAACTTTCCATGCTTCCCCTTATCTTCATTTCTTGCATCCCATTTCAGCACCAGATCATCTACCTTGAAATCATCAACTTTTGTATGCTTATGAAACATATTTTTCATTTTATCATGATGTAGTTGTGTGTTGTTGTACACTTCTTCTCTCATTTTTTGTACATGAATCAATTGATTGATCCTCCTTTGAGAATAATTTGGTTCAACTTCATGTTCTTGCAACAATTTCATAACTGACAGCCCTAATGAGGTAGGGAAAACTACATATGTGCCATAGACAATATGAAAATGTGATGTAGCAATAGACCTCTTGGTAGTGATTCCATCAGCCCATAGTGCATAAATAAGTTTTTTATGCCAAGCCTTCCTGTTTTCCTGTAACAACTTTTTGATAATTCTTGTCAGACTCTTGTTGGATGACTCAACTAATCCATTACCCTGTGGGTAATAGGTAATAAGTTGTGGAATGACCAAGGGTTAGTTTGTAATCACTGCAAATATTTTTCATTCTCTTGGACTTAAATGATGTTGCATTATCAATTATTATTTTGACTGGGCAGCCAAACCTAGACAAAATGTTACTATCCATAAATTGGATGATGACAAAATCAGTAGCTTGCATTGTTGGGACTGCTTCAATCCATTTGGAAAAATAGTTTGTAGCTGTCAATATCCATCTATGTTGAGTTGAATATGGTGGATGAATCTCTCCTATAAAATCAAGGCCCCATTTCCTAAATGGTGCTTCAACATAAATTGGTTTCAAAGGCAAGGGAAATAATATCCTTTTTCCATCAGAAATCTGACATTCATGACATGTTGACACTTCCTTGTATACATCAAAGAAGATGTTGGGAAAATAGAACCCTTCCCTTAGTATTTTATGCACTGTGATTTTCCAATAATGGTGCCCTCCACAGTCACCCTTATGGAATTATTTGATAGCCTGTTTTATTTCATCTTCCAATAAGCTACTAAAAAAAAATCCCCATGGATCCTTCCAATACAGAGAACCATCAAGAATACAAAAATTTGTTGCTTTTAATTTCATAAACCTAGCCTTTGCATTGCTTAATTCAAGAGGATCTTGTAAATTTCTCTATACATATATAATGTCAACATACCATGGAGATTCAAGATATTTCTAGGATACATGTGGGATTGTTTCTTCTCTTGAATTTTCTAGCAGATCTGCAATAAATTTTATCCCAAAACATCATAATTTTACCGTGTCATCAGTTTGGCAAGCCCCTGGCCTTTGATCAACTTTGTAGGATTTATCTCTAGATCATATTCTAGAAACAAAACTATCCATTTTCCTCTTCTTCCTTCAGGATTAGATTGGGTCAAGATATCTTTCACAACATTTCTAGGCACATAAGCAACAACATGAGAATCTAAAATATAAATTCTGAATTCTTTAAGGGCTTTTACCAGTGCACATGCATGCTTCTCCATGATGTCATACTTCAATGGAGAGTCTCTCAGAGTTCTGTTGTAATAGGCTATGGGCCTTTCATAACTTTGTTCATCTTTCTGCAAAAAAACCCCAACAATAGTGTGTTATGATGAAAAAGAGAACAAGATGAAATCGTTTTCATAGTCTAGACTGGCCAATACTGCATCACTACTGAGCACATACATCTTCTAAAAATTGGTTTTTTAAGAAGAGCAATTGAACAATTCTTTAGAAAAAAATGCAAGAGGGATAAGGTCATGTATGCAGGTGTAGATAAATTTAGGTTTATAATAGATACCCCTAATGTGTGAGGTCAGAAGATCATATGATGGATGAAATACATTACAAAATCTTCACCAATGTAAGAAATCGAGTGAGCCTGGGACCAAAGTTCGGGAGGTTCCATCTGCAAAATAAAAATTGTCTCTTTGAGGTGGGCATACCCATGCTTGGAATGAAATAAATCATGGTTTCCAATCAAATACACTGTAGAGCCATGTCATATAACTATATAAAGTGCATCCTTGAGCAATACACAACAGATCCACATCTCAAAATCAGTCAAAGATATACAAGTAGAGTATCCATGTTCAAGAAGCTAGTGATGCTCGATGGTTGGAGATGAGGCCTTCAGAGATCGAGAAACCACTTCAATATATTCAAAACTTGGGTAGTAGTATAATGGGAGTGCACAACTCACTACCCTGAGGTCTTTGACGATTCGTTAGGAAAAGACAAGAGGATCTTGATATCTAGGCAAAGAACTTCGTCGATTTTGAATGAGGACTTGACTAGACTCTCAGGATGGTTGACTCATGAGGTCAAGCGACAAACTACATAAAGGGAAACTTAGGTTGGGTGAAACTTCCCTTGGACAAAAGCACAAAATATTATCATACTCAAGCAACATGACATTGACGTAAGTTCATGATGTAGAGGAAAACTCTCCATGTGTTTGGAAGAGTAACCAAATGGAGGAGGACACAACTCTATGTAGCAAGAACAACTTCCTAAAGTCATACTATATCCCAATGCTTGACAGACAAATGGAAGGATGTGCTTTGTCCAAGGGAGACTCTTCGTGCTGCCAAAAAAAAATACATATTTCCTGTCCCCTCTTTTTGGGATATTTGATTTTTTGTCTTTTTCAATTTTTTTAAAGATCTTGAAAAGGAATAAAAGAATGCTACGTTACAAAGGAGGAATGAGTGTCACAAACAAGCATACTAGTTCTAGGCGCAAGGAAGACACTAATGCTCGGAGCAAGGAGACATGTGCAGGAAAAGGACACTCGGGGAAAATTCCTCCACAGGTCAAGGTGTCAAGTCGTAGAGGAAAAGTTATACAAGGCTTGTGTATAAGGCATGCTTCAAAGGATCAGTTGAGAGAAACATGGAGCCATAATTAGGCCAAATATTCAGAGATCAAGTGCAATTAGCAAGATACAATAAAACCCACCTCAATGTAATTTTAACGGGCCCATAGAAGGTAAGATCGATAGTTTTTTCATGTTTAGAGAGTCTGAAAAAACGTAAAATAAGACTTCATGGAGTACCTTTTTCGGAGATAGTCTAGTCGGTTTGAAAAAGGGTTAAACTTGCACCGAAAAGACATCTATTCAAAACCATTTTAATGAGTGTGACAAAGACAAGATCACTCGGCAATCTTTTCAATTTTAAGGAGTCTAAAAAGAGCTTAACTAGGGACTCACAGGCTTTTTATGAATTTAGTCCCCTTAGCCTGAAAAAGTATAAACGTTACTGAGGAGAACTCTCCTGGTGAGATGAATCTCACGAGGTGTACCTTTTTCCACTATAATCTACAAGCTAGAAAAAGGGGTAAACTAATGCCAGTAGATGTTTTTCTAGACCAATTTTAATGAGTGTGAAGGAACAAGGTCACTCGACAATATTTTCAATTTTAGGGAGTCTGAAAAGAGCTTAACTATGGACTCTTTGGGGGTTCCTTTTTTGTTAGTAATCTCCAAGGCCCAAAAAAGGTGATAAACCAAAACCAAGGAGAATTTCCTTTTTCGAAGATTTAGTCCCTTAGGCCCGAAAAAGGGTTAAACTTAAGCTTTTGAATACTCTTCTAGTGAACCGAAGTTCCTAGAGCATAGCTTTATTCATAAAATTGACCATACGAACCGAAAAAGGGGTAAACTACCGCTAGATAGATGTGCCTTCAAATTTGATTTTGGTGAGCGTGAAGGGAAACAAGATTGCTCAACAATATTTTCATGTTTAGAGAGTCTAAAAAGGGCTTAAAGAAGACTCTAGGGGGCTAATTTTCTCAAGTAATCCCGACAAGATCACTTGTACCAAGAGGGGGAAGCAAGGGCTCTCATGTACCCATTGGATAAACTAATATATCAATCGCTGAGACCATGTCTCGAGAAGGAAAACATGAGTGAACAAGTTCTTTCTCAGGAGAAATTGAACATCGAGGATGAAACTCCACATAATTAACCAGTGGTAGGGTAGAGTCTACATGAACACTAGGAACATATAAAGGGGTAGCCTGAACTAACATTGAATTAGGATGGTGATTATCATATGCCAGTTGGTTGATAATGACAATGCTTCCATTATGGAGGAAATGCATCACCCAGAAAAGTGTAGACACCATAGCATTCATAACATATACATAATCATGCCTGAGAATCATATTGAAATCTAACGAGCCTTGCACCACTATAACATCGACAAGGACAGTATTCCCACCTATTGATATAGGAAACTGAGGAAGAATCCCCAAATGTTCACTAGGATGTTTGTAAAAAGATAACAACTCACGCGAAGCAGACACAAGCTCGGGAGATCCCAAGGCTCGCCAAATTAAGGATGATAAAATACTTGCGGAGGCTCCTTCATCCACAATACATCGATAAATGTTTGTTGAAATTACTTCAACCTTTATTTGAAAAGGTACAGAATAAGGAAGATGAGGCTCAACAAGGTCATTCCAATCAAAGGAAACCATCCTAGGACTTGGAGGGGGTGTGCTCAAAGTGAGAAGAATGCCCACTTGTTCTGAAAGTACTGAACTGGAAATGCTAAAAACATAGTCGGTAGACACATCTCCCTCCAAGAGAAGAGTGGGATCATCTGAAGATTTCATTGGCATGACCACTTTGGTAGACTCGACACTTTCCAAGAGAAGAGTGGGATCATCGTAAGATTGCATCGGCATGACCACTTTCTCAACCACTAGCTGAATAGGCTGCGAGACAACATGGTCTACAGGCACATCACCCCCCAAAAGAGGAGTGGGATTAGTTGAATATTGCATTGGCATGACCACTTCGTCAACCAAAGGTTGAATGGACCGTGAGGAAACCTTGGAAGACTCATAATCATAAGAGATTGCAGACAGGGACCACAATCTTCGTGCCTCTAGAATGCTAGGGCACAAATGAGTAAGGTGATCTCCCTTGTAAAACTTACAAGGAAACTTAGGCGTACATCCTATCTGTCTAGGTTTCTCAAAAGAATCAATGGCCCTAACATGACTAGCAGTGGCTGGTTTCACATCTCCAACATGACTTGCAGAGGTTGGTGATTGGTTGATAACATGACTCGTAGAGGCTACAGACCTATCGCCAGTATGACTAGTAATGAATAGACTTTTTCCCCCAACATGAATTTCAAAGGTTGGGTGCTTTCCCCTAGCATGACTTGTAGAGGTTGGTTGTTGGTATTCAACATGACTTGCATAGGTTGATGACCTATCTCCAACATGAATCACAGAGATTGGTGATTTCTTCTTCCTATTCTTCCTCTTTCTATTTCGTTTAGACTTCCGGTTACTAGTAGCTATACTTTCATCAAGGAAGGAAGGAGGAGGAGAAGACTTTGCTGACAAAGGAATGACAACATGATTCCCATGACATAAGTTTCTTAACTAAGAAGCATCAAGAGTATTCGGGACATTTGGAATGGCACCCAACCAAACTGGTAGTCCCACATTCAACCCATAAATGTACAAAGTGGCCATTAAAGGGAAAACAATGTTTCTGAAGAAAGGAAAAGCACAAGAATCCCCTTGCAAAGGGTTTCCTTGGTTAGTATCATCAGAAACTTTATCCATGAAGATATTATGCATAGTTTCTCCCCTTGTGGGATTGTTCCAGTCCATAAAATTCTCACACACTAACTTCGACGAACCAGTGTTATAAAAACAATGCCTATAAAGAGGCAGCTCCATGTTTCTAAGAGGAAAAACAAAAAGTCCTCACGACTGAAGGAGTGGGTTGTATACCACCTTAAGTCAAAGACCCAAATCAATGATTGAAAAATGCACTATGGAAAACTAGGGAGCACAAAGTACATACTAAAAGTTCCTAAAGGAAAATCAAGCAGTCGATTATCTAGTAGGAAGGATAGTTACACCAATCGACACTAGAGAAACTAACTGGTGCAAGTGAAACTCAAACATGGAAGCACCCTTCGGGTATACTCTATGAATCATGACCCGACATCTTCTCTAGGTACCATGGTATACCCCCGCAATCACCCTTGTAAGTCCCTAGAATATGGGAAACTATGTTTCCATCTCGTGGTCAGTCACCAGGCGAGTACAATCAACAGTCGGGCAGATCACAATGAGCAGGATAACAAGTCGAAAACCTATCGAGGGTAGAGAGTAAGTGGTCTGAAAGATAAAAAAGGATCTCAAATGGATTTGAGGTCCATGAAGCTCTGTAGGAAAATGCAATCGGTAGTACTCCCAAGACAGATCCTCAATATGTGTTCCCCATTACGTTAAGTCTAGATTTGGATGGGTTATCTATGCTTCCTTTCCTCACATTATGATCCATATGGATCTAGGGAACATCACATAAGTTTCAGAAGTGTCTCGGGATGCTCAAAATGCCTTCAACAGGCAAAAAAGGGAAAAAATTCAAAGTTCCCAAAACTCAGTGAAAACAACATGATCGTGAAAAGTGTGTTGTAATCGTTCCAACGATGCAAACGGCTCATCAAACAAATTTATGGATCAAAAGTTATAAGCGGTCAAATTTCAGTCAAAGTTCAGTCAAACTTGGTCAAAAGGGAAAAAGTCAAAGTGACACATGGCACCACCTCAAGGGTGACACGTGGAACATCCATACATATGAGTTGGAAATATGGCGTGGCAAGGATGGCAGACACATGGGCAAGTTAGGTGATGACACGTGTCAGTTTCATGGGAAAAACATATTGCGACAAGTGGTCGTTTTGTGGACAAGTTATATGGTGCCACATGGCCCAGTCATGGGCTGCCACGTGGAACCCCTCCAATTATTGTTGGGTAAAATTTTTATAACTCCACCAAATTCGAACTCATGACCTCTCACTAACCCAAATTCCCCACAAATGCGTGCTACCACTACACCACACCATGTTACTTGGTTATAATATGTTTCAAATATTATTTAAAGTGTAAAGTTTATGCATGCACCAAAGAATAGGAGCTAGGCCTTCGGCCCAGCTCTTTATTACATGTAATGGCCCCTAAAACCCTAGCCTCTGCCAACCCTAGGGGCTTATCCATCCTCCATGCAATAAACTAGCATATTCCGCCAACTATCCACCAAATTTAGCATGTGCTAAATCATCCATCAATTTAGCGAGTGCGCCAACATTGTTACAACCACATACTAAAAAGGGGATTTTGTGGGATTCAATCCCGGGACCTCCGCCTAACCGCACCCTAAATTTAGCCACTCTAACCAACACACCAACCATCACACTTAATGATAACCGCATAAAAGATTGTATGTAAAGGGGGTTCGTCAGTGCATTAAGGACAGAGCAAGAGCTCATGAGAGGTGAGTCTGAGTGTGCCCGTATGACCCATACAGATTGTACAGACTGGTATGGATTTTTCATGCATTCTAAGATTTTCATTATTTATTACATGAGCAGTGGCATGCAAACTGAGGCAAGGGTGTCTCTTGGGTCTTAAAGTGTCCGACTCGGATCGAGGCGCGGAGACAAACATTTTTAGGAAAAATGATGCCACAAATGCAATGGTGGTGTTATTTTTCTGATATTATTAAATATTATGTGTCTTAACTCCACAATGAGTCATTTATTGCAGAGGTAGTGGCACGGTAAACGAGGCAAAGGTGTCTCTTGGGCGTGAAAGTGTCTGACTCGGATGGATATGATTTGATAGCCATTTTTAGGTAATTCGACAATGTGAATACAATGACGAGGTTTGTTTTTGTAGCAGATCTTCATATAAGCAAGCTAAGTTATGGAGAAGCCAATGTAAGCATGCTTTTCATTATGTTGTTTTGTCATTAAATTTTGCAGCATAACATGCATGTTATAGGTCTAAAGGAGCATAGAGAGGTTGCAGTAAGGCAACAAGATCAACTTATTCCTTCTATCTATTCTATTCTTCTCTTATTTCACATCAAACCAATCAGTTACATGTGATAGAGAAATTGTGGCACGTGCATGATAAGTGGCCAATGAAGCAGTTCATAATCTCGTAGTTTCAGGATCTTTGTATGGGATGCATATTTATGCTTGGATTTGAGTAGAAGATCTAAGTCTTTTGATGGCTCCATGTTGATGGGGGTCATATTTTATTCTTCATCTTTTTATGTATTGAGTATGTGGGAATGATGTTCGTGTTAGCATCATGGATGCCTCATGAGTATGAGAACTTGTGAAGCTATATACATTCCTTATCACATTCTGATCTCTTGTTTTCCATCACCGAAAAGGGACTTTGGCCTTACAACTTGTAAAGGAGAGACATCATTACAGGGAGGAGAATAAAGTGGTTAGGCTTTGGAGCATGACCCGGAGAGATAGCCCACATCAGGTGAAATCTGTTATCAAGGGAAGTGTCACATCCATTATGTGTATTATGTTCTTCTGTTGTTTTTCCATGAATTTATGCACATAGGATGTTAAATGTAAGCATGACATATCACACATAAGGAAAACTAAAGAGGTTTCATTCACTTTGAATTCAAGCTTATAAGACTTCAAATTTACCTTTACTTGCACATCACTCAAGTAAAATGATCTATAGCTGACCTTTTTGAAGGAGTGACAGAAACAACCAATTATTGGAAACTAATCACCCCTGGGGTTTAGTTCACGTGACCTCATGTTTATCCCTTGTGTTAGAGGGGGGTCTTAGATAACTTTTATGACACTGGAATTAAACACTCCCTAACTCAGACTCCAATGTTTTATTTAACAACCTTTAATAGTTTCCTCTCCAACCTAATTCAAGGCCCTAACGCTAAACTAGTTTGTTGACCCTACAGACAAAAAGTCTAGTTTATTTTAGATTAAGCATTATTTTCAAAAGCTTGATTTACTCCAAAGGTACAGTAGTGAAACTGATGTTGTTAATACTCTTGCAAAAAATGAAACTTATAAAAACACTGGCAAAGAAGGATTATCTTTCTTATTTTTCTTTTGAAATCCTTTCAAGATGAGAAGAAAACACAACACTACGCTAATTCTTTTTCTTTTTAAAATAACAATGCAAAGCAAATGCCAAGAAAGAAAGAGACCTAACAAACTAAGTTTTTTTTTATATCTTCTTCCAATCAAAGTAGAACTAACAAAAGATGTTAAAAGAAATCGATGAATACACGATTCATTTTCCTTAACATTCAAGCTAAAAAAGCTAGGAAACAGAAGAAAACTAAGAAAACAAGTAAACTGAAACCTATACCTGGGCTATGGATGTTAAAAAGAGACTTTGGACTGATCCAACAAATCCCTTAGAAGTGAAATTCAATCAAGAAAGAGGTGAACTCCCTCTTTTTTCAAAAACTTCTCTAAAACAAAGATGCAGGAAGTTGTTTCAACAGATTGTGTATGTACGCGTGTTTTTTACGGAGAAGAGCGTGTATGTACGCGGGATGACCCACTACAAGGTGTGCACAACTCTGTATATCTTCAAAAAAATAAAAGGAAAGACAGTCTTATAGGGAAGGGAAAACTGGTAGTGCACCTAAAGGTGACCAGAATCCCTTAACAGACTCAGAAAAGTTGACAAAAACTTGAAAGGAAAACAAACCAATCAAACAACCCAAAATCCCCTAAAAAATTCTAGAGGCTTCCCTAGTATGGTCACCAGTTCTGCTAGCGGGAAAAATCCCCCTTTACCTACACCAGGGTTAAAAATGTAGGCAGATCGATTAACCGTATAAAAGTCAATTAATTCTCTATACTACCCAAAACACATCGAAACTCATCTGAAGAAAGAAAGGAAAAGGAGATCGGGTAACTATACCTCTAATCCCACGTCTGGTGATGACCTCCTGGTGCTTGGAAGTTTTGCTGACTGCATGCCTCCTCCTAGGGCTGACCTACATCCAAAGATTGACAAACAAAAAACTATAAGCATGATATTCCATATATAAGTTAGGGTTAGATGTTAGAATTTCAAGCATAAACCAATTAAAGTATTCAAGACACCATCATTTGGGATAGGAAAATGTAATTCTTTTATTGATAACATGAATATTATACCTTTACAATCTATGTCAACCATTGTTTTGCAAACTTGGTCTAGGATCCTCTTCACTAAGCTCCAAGTGCACCTTGTATGAACTTCTCCTCTCAACCTTTTGATCTCTTCTTGGGAAGTGAATGGGCTAAATGGAGGGAGAAGGGGCTAATGAGGGAATTCTGAGGCAATTCTCACAAAAGGAAACAATATCTTGGGCAAGGAGGGAAAGTGAAATCGGGTAGATTTTCACTGTTCTTATGCTTATATCTGAAATGAGACCCCAACACCTCCTTTTATATGATAAAAGGATGGTTATTCAATTGGGTGACAAGCTATAGCAGGTGGATTAGTTGGAAAACTACCAATAGCCTGTAATCTCAACGAATTCCATGTAACTTTTTATTTTTTTGCAACTTTTGCAAGTATACGCGGGTTTTAATGGTGCAACATGCATATGTACATGAGATGTAGTGGTGCATCAAGCGTATGTACGTGGGAAGTAATGGTGCAAGGATCATACATCTTCTAAAAATTGTTTTTTTAAGAAGAGAAACTCAACAGTGCTTTGGAAAAAAATGCAAGTAAGAGGGCCAAGGTCATGGATGTAGGTGTAGAGAAATTTAGGGTTATAACACATCCTCATAAAGTTTACTCTTCTGAGAAAATATTGTACCTCCTTTTTTCTCCTGGGCATATAAATTTTAGAATTGCAACCACCCTACTGGGATCTATCTTTATTCCTTCTTTCGAGATGATATGACCAAATAGTTTACCCTCTTGCATTCCAAAGTTGGATTTCTTTTGATTTAATGAAATGCCAAACCTCCTACATTTCTGAAAAACCATTTTCAAGTGTTTTAGATGCTCATCATCAAAATTTGAAAAATTAGTAATATCATCTAAATAAATGAAAATGAACTTATCTTTTTCATCAACAAAAGTTATTTCCATAACTCTTTGGAACATTTCCCTTGCATTCATAATCCCAAAAGGAATTTAGGCATACATGAATGTACCCCAGGGTGTTGTGAAGGATGTCTTATGTTGATCATCAGGATGCACCATGATTTGGTTGTATCCAGAAAAACCATCAAGCATTGACATTTTATGTGATCCAACCACTTTCTACAAGATATAGTCCATCTTAGGAAGAATATAATTATATTTGAGGGAAATTGTGTTCAGATTTCGAAAATCTACACACAATCTTATTTCACCACTTTTCTTTCTGACAAGAACTAAGTTAGCCAACCATTTAGAGAATCTTAAAGACACTATAATCTTAGCATCAAACAAATTTCTTACCTCTTTCTCAATTAATGGCAACAGTAAAGGATTGATCCTTCTTAATTTCTATTTGAAAGGTTTTTGGTCATCTTTTATTGGAATTACATGTCGAATAACCTTTTTGTCATAAACCTTCAAATCCTCATAGCTCCAAGCAAAAACATATGGAAAATCCTTCATTAAGTTGATATATCTTTCCTTAATTTCTGGAGTAAGTGTCTTAGACAATTTGATGATTTTAGGACTTTCCCGAGTCCCAATGTTACAATCTATTTCTTCATCATTTGTAGTGACTTTGGGGTTCCTTGCCACATCATTATTGTCAAAACAATTTTCCAATGGAACCAAACTGATCCGTCAGTCTTTTTCGAATGACTTATGGTTGAGTTTTTATTTATTTGCATGCATTAATTGACCATTGGGAAACTTAACGAAAGAACGAGAAAAGAAAATGAATTATACAGCCATTAACATTTTTGCAGATCTGAAATGCAATGAAAAACAACAAACCATAATACACAGGTTGATAACGGAGTTCGACACAACTTTGCCTACATCTCCGGGCCTTTTCTCCATGGGGGAGGCTTCTTTATTTCTGTTTGAAAGCTCAATAGTACATATTTACAATGCCGAATGGATTCTAGACTGATATGGTCATGTTCGCCCAGATCTCTGGAACCTTGCACAAAAAACAACACCTGAAACGGATGTTCGGAGCTCTCAGAAACGGTCCGACATCATCTCCTCCTCAACGGCTTCCCTGCCTCAAACTGGCTTTGACTTGGCTTCTCCTCAGCATCTCTGCTCTGAATTTATCTCAAAAGCTGTCCCTATGGCCTCAAAATGGCCTTGGTTAAATAGTGGGGAATTTGGTTATCCATCTCCAACTTCCTCCACGAATTTAGGCTCTAAAAATGCCCAATAACTCCCCAAAATGAGTTAATTACATTAAAAAGGGGTTAATCAATAATTAAAAGCCAAAAGTGGTTATAAAAACCCACTTTAAAACTATATTATAGTTTAAAAATGGGCATTATCCCCTTCCATCCGGGCGCGCGCACCTTTTGGGTGGTTATATGGGCCATGTGGCCACGCGCTAGCCCAAAGGGCTAAGCGCGGGCCACCCCAAGCACTCTAGCACCGGTGATATGGCATATCATAAAACCCGTTGGTTATAACTGTTAACAAACTTTATTATAAAACGCGTGCATACATGTGATCACATGCCATAACCGTGGGTTGAAACCATGCCAACTGTTAAACAAAACGCCGCGCCCCTTTCCATATAGTCGGGGTCATATGATCCGTTGCATAAAATCGGGGGTCGGGGCTAAGCCTCGTCCCTACCCCCCGCGCAATACACATAAATGTAAGGTTAAATACATTATCGCCCGCACATGTAAAAAGTCATATACCGTAGTCCAGTGGTCGGAGACTTGTTGCGAAGGCGTTGCAGTGAGGGAGGTCGCCGGTTCGAAACCGGTCGACTCCATATAATTTTATATTAAACCAATGAACCAATCCTGGGGTGCCACGTGGCAGCCCGTGATTGGGCCACGTGGCACCCAATCACTTGCCCAATATATGCCACGTGTCAACACTTGATTCGACCATGTCAACCAACCAGATCATGCCCCGTGTCCATCGCTGATTCGTCCACATCACTGCCACGTCACTTGCCGTACGATTCTGACGTCATCCGCCATGTATGCTGCTAATGTCATCCTGTGCCACATGTCACCCTTCCAGCGGTGACACGTGTCACCTCAGGATTGGTCCAACCGTACGCCCAAAATGCCAAATATGCCTGACACGTGTCATTGCCTGAGGCTGCCACGTGTCCTATACGGACCTACCACGTGTCGTCTCCTAGTGCTTCCACGTGTCCTGTACGGACCTGCCACATGTCCTATATGTACTGACAGGTGTCTTGTACGGACTGTACGGACAGGTACAGTCAGCATCCAAAAAATTTACCTGTTTGGCTTGGCGGACAAAATACGATATCTTCTCCGTACAGACTCTGTTTGACAAAGTAAATATACCACCGGAATCAAGAAGATGAGCCAGACACAATGGTGTTGGTTTCATCGGATTCCGAGCACTTTCATTTTTGATCATTTTTCATGCCCTGTCAGGCTTCTGAATCCAATTTCGGATCACACCTCCCCACAATAAGACCTTTCATACCAACCAATGAGATCTTTTCATCACTTGAATCTGATCCCAATTCTATGGGTTTTGATGTCGTTGCCACTGTTTGTGTTCCCTTCTTTCCTTTGAACCACTTTGGCCTCTTCTCAGGATGCAACTGCTAACATCTCTCCTCATCATGTCCTTCTTTCTTGCAATGCTTGCAAGAGGGCTTTTCTTCCTTCTTTGACACTGCATTTGCATTCTTGCCATTGCCATACCTTTTCCTCTTGTCCTCTTTCCTTGAAGACGACGATTCCCCTGACAGACCTGCTTTCCCTGCTTCAATATACGTAGCTTGAACATAAACCTCATCAAGGTTAGTGGGTCCAAACATGAAAACAGTGTTTCTAATATGCACAGGCAAACCTCCTATATACTTCATAAGGGTTTCTTGTGTTTGCAAAGGAA
>ML779511.1:700866-718626 GCA_009831015.1 Picea engelmannii | reverse complement strand
TTTCATCACCTGAATCTGATCCCAATTCTATGGGTTTTGATGTCGTTGCCACTGTTTGCATTCCCTTCTTTCCTTTGAACCACTTTGGCCTCTTCTCGGGATGCAACTGCCAACATCTCTCCTCATCATGTCCTTCTTTCTTGTAATGCTTGCAAGAGGGCTTTTCTTCCTTCTTTGACACTGCATTTGCATTCTTGCCATTGCCATACCTTTTCCTCTTGTCCTCTTTCCTTGAAGACGACGATTCCCCTGACACACCTGCTTTCCCTGCTTCAATATACGTAGCTTGAACAGAAATTTCATCAAGGTTAGTGGGTCCAAACATGAAAACAATGTTTCTAATATGCATAGACAAACCTCCTATATACTTTATAAGGGTTTCTTGTGCTTGCAAAGGAATGTCTAACATTAATGCCATCTTTCTAAATCCATCGGTGTATTCTTGCACTGTTTGTCCTTTTCTTAGTTTTAAAGATTGCCATTCAATGATTGTTTTTTCTTTATAACCCAAAGGATAGAATTGTTTCCTAAGTGCAGAAATGAAATCCTTCCATGATGGAAATACATTACCCACATTTTGTGTTCCTTTTTGCAGCTTGCTTTGCCACCAGATAAGAGCTGTACCTGCAAGTCTCAACGAAGCCAACTGGATTTGTGTGACCTCCTCCTTGATCTGTTGCACATTGCAGTATAAATCCATTTGTCTGATCCAGTTATCAAGTTTTTCTGCATTCACTTCACCATCATATATGGGCAACTCAAATTTTACATCAAGTGTTAACAATGGCATTTCATGTTTATTTTTATGCACATTTTTCTTTTCACTAGATTTAGAACTTGAACTTGATAAAGAAGGAGAAGAAGGAGGTGTTGATGGAGGTGAAGGAGGAATCTGAGGCTGGTGCTCTTCCTCTTCACTTTTTCCTTTTGAAGAATTACCCAAAATTGGACGCTTCCATTCCATGTAATCTTCGTACAAAACTTGCACCATCTCCAACATGGCAAAGAATGTTTTCCGGAAATCTTTCCCATCTTGAGAAATCCCTTCTTCCGATGCCATCTTCTCGCTGTGAGAAGCTCTTTTTCTCAATCCAATTAATGGATTCTCTGCAACAAGCTCGCCTTCACCACGTTGTAGCTTTTCCATGGTTAACATGCACAACTCAATTCCAAACGTCAACTACCTCTGATACCACTTGATCCATCAGGATTTTTTGAATGACTTATGGTTGAGTTTTTATTTATTTGCATGCATTAATTGACCATTGGAAAACTTAACGAAAGAATGAGAAAATAAAAGGAATTATACAACCATTAACATTTTTGCATATCTGAAATGCAATGAAAAACAACAAACCATAATACACAGGTTCATAACGGAGTTCGACACAACTTTGCCTATGTCTCCGGGCCTTTTCTCTGTGGGGGAGGCTTCTTTATTTCTGTTTTAAATCTCAATAGTACATCTTTACAATGCTGAATGGCTTCTAGACTGATCTGGTCATGTTCTCCCAGATCTCTGGAACCTTGCACAAAAAATGGCACCTGAAATGGATGTCCGGAGCTCTCAGAAACGGCCCGACAACATCTCCTCCTCAATAGCTTCCCTGCCTCAAACTGGCTTTGACTTGGCTTCTCCTCAGCATCTCTGCTCTGAATTGCTCTCAAAAGATGTCCCTATGGCCTCAAAATGTCCTTGGTTAAATAGTGGGGAAGTTGGTTATCCATCTCCAACTTCCTCCACGAATTTAGGCTCTAAAAATGCCCAATAACTCCCAAAAATGAGTTAATTACATTAAAAAGGGGTTAATCAATAATTAAAAGCCAAAAGTGGTTATAAAAACCCACTTTAAAACTATATTATAGTTTAAAAACGGGCATTAGCCCCCTCCATCCGGGCGCGCGCACCTTTTGGGTGGTTATATGGGCCTTGTGGCCACGCGCTAGCCCAAAGGGCTAAGCGCGGGCCACCCCAAGTGCTCTAGCACTGGTCATATGGCATATCATAAAACCCGTTGGTTATAACCGTTAACAAACTTTATTATAAAACGCGCGCATACATTTGATCACATGCCATAACCGTGGGTTGAAATCGCGCCAACTGTTAAACAAAACGCCGCGCCCCTTTCCATATAGCCGGGGTCATATGATCCGTTGTATAAAACCGGGGGTCGGGGCTAAGCCTCGGCCCTACCCCCCACGCAATACACATAAATGTAAGGTTAAATACATTATCGCCTGCACATGTAACAATTCATATACCGTAGTCCAGTGGTCGAAGACTTGTTGCGAAGGCGTTGCGGTGAGGGAGGTCGCCGGTTCGAATCCAGTCGAATCCATATAATTTTATATTAAACCAACGAACCAATCCTTCGATGCCACGTGGCAGCCCATGATTGGGCCATGTGGCACCCAATCACTTGCCCAATATACGCCACATGTCAACACTTGATTCGACCATGTCAACCAACCAGATCATGCTGCGTGTCCATCGCTGATTTGTCCACGTCACTGCCATGTCACTTGCCGTACGATGCTGACGTCATCCGCCACGTATGTTGTTGACATCATCTTGTGCCACGTGTCACCCTTCTAGTGGTGACATGTGTCACCCTTCCAGTGGTGACACGTGTCACCTCGATATTGGTCCAACCGTACGCCCAAAATGCCAAATATGCTTGACACGTGTCACTGCCTGAGGCTGCCACATGTCATCTCCTCGTGCTACCACATGTCCTATATGGACCTTCCACGTGTCCTGTATGGACTGACACATGTCCTGTACGGACTGTACGGATAGGTACAGTCAGCATCCAAATTTTTTTCCTGTTTGGCTTGGCGGACAGAATGTGTATCTTCTCCATACGGACTCTGTTTCACAAAGTAAATATACCACTGGAATCAGGAAGACGAGTCGAACGCAATGGTGTTGGTTTCGTCGGATTCCAAGAACTTTCATTTTTGAGCATTTTTCTTGCCCTGTTAGGCTTCTGAATCCGATTTTGGATCACAAACCCTTGGAGATGATATTATTTTTGAGTTGAACAATGTCTCTACCAACAATATGATTTTGGAAACAATCATCATTTGAAAACATGCATGCATCTTCTTCCTGATCAGAACAATTTTCATCATCAATATTTATGTTGGAAAATTCATTAGTCATTTGGAGAAATCTGACCACCTGTTTATCATCCTCAAAAATCTGCCAATATTAGATGTTATCAGGTACTGCTAGTCTTTGCTTGACTTCAATCTCATATTTTATGTTAGGAAATATAGGAATATTGAAAATAGAGGTTGAAGTGGCCAATGCATCAGTAGTCATATTTTGTCCTGTTGGAATCACTGAGAGGTTATATTCTGTAAAATTATCAAGTATATCAAGAATTATGTTTTTGTATGCCCTCATCCTAGGATGTTTTGATTGATAGATGCCTTTAACCTAATTTATGACAAGCTAAGAATCTCCATGTACAATTATTCTTTTTGCACCCAATTCTTTCAAAGTTTCAAACCCAAAATCAATGCCTCATATTCAACTATATTATTTGTACAGTCAAAAGAAAATTTGTAAGAGAAAAGTTTTGAACCTATTTTAGGAGGAATTATCCAAACACCCGCTCCAACCCCCTCGTTACTAGAAGCTCCATCAAAATTCATATTCCACATTTCTTCATCCTCATTGTGTTGATGATCTGAAATTTTCCCTTCTTGATGATCTGCCTCATTTTTCACAGGGAGTTCAACAGTCTTTGGATCTTCTTCTTCAAAGCATAGGTCATTGTAAAAAATTGAAGAACCAACCTCATTGTCTACAGAATAAATAACATGATTTTTTGGTTTTCTCTTGCTTCTCACTGTGTACTTTAGTAGTACTTCCCTGTACTATCTCCTTTCTTGGCCAAAAAATGGTATAGTTTCATAGGACATGTTCATCTATAGAGTTCCCTTCAATTTTGCAGCTCGTGACCTTGACATCAACATGCCAAATTTTGGAGGGATGTCAGCAACAAATAAATCCATGGCTAGATTCTTTTATGGGATTTGAGATAGGGACACAACCAAGTCTTTGATCAAACCCAAACACTTTACCTTCCTTGAATCAAAAGAGAACAAATATTTCTAAGGTCTAGTGATGTCCAAACCTATTTCATCCATGATTACCTTTGGAATCATATTATGAGATGCTCTTGAATGTAGAATTGCATTGTGTAAGGTCACATCATGAATTTTAGGGATGCCATAAAAAGGGGGTACATCACCATCATCGCCACTTTCTTCCACCCGAGGACCAAATAAGATTGCAGAGTTATCATCTTTCACATTCAAGGTATCATATGCTTCTTTCATTTTCAACAATTTGATTATTTGGCTTTTATATTCACCATTCCTTATCAACTCATTGAAAGGAATATACATTTTGTTTTTTTCCATTTCACTTTCAAAATTAAAAGAAGACTGGGTTTTTTCTACCTCTTTGATGATGACATCTCTTTTTGTCTCTGGGACCCTCTTTGGGGTCTCTTCTTTTTGTTTTCCTTTCTCCAATGCCTTTTCATAACTGTCTTTCTTAGGCTGACTTGAAGAAGGTAAATTAGTTTGAGGCTCCCTTGTAGGATTCCCTTTTTGAGGGTTTTTAGGAACCTTTTTATTTCTTAGATTGTACTTCTTCTGAAACTGCATGATGGCATTTTGATACCCCTTCTTATATTCTTCTTTTTCCATTGAGAACATATCATCATTTTCCTGCATAAACTTATCATTTTCATCCATAAATTGATCATGTTCTTCTTTAGTTAGGAACACATATATTTTAGTATCATCACAACAATTTATGTCGTCTTCAAGAGATTCATCAAAAATTTCATCCACATAGTTATTTTGGAAGGGGGGTTGATTTGTTGACAACCTTTATTTATTTGGTCTCTCTATATGATTTGTGGAACTAGTGCTCTTCTAAAATTAGGATTTATGTGTTGAATATCATCTTGATCTATGATGGCAAGTATATTGTCTAAGGACATATTTTCCACCAAACTTTCCATAGTTTTTACCATTAGATCAAATTTTTCATCTGATGACTGGGAAGTTGAAAGTTGAGCTTCTCCTTGAACCTTTTTCATATCAGTTTCAAAATTATACTTAATATTTCACGATGCCATCAATTCACTTCTACTTCAATTGCATCATTCATCATGTCATCTAGTGTAATAGATCATCTCCTTTCCCTCAACAACAAAGAAAAATCATTGTCAAAGGAGTCAGTGTAACGAAGTTGGGAAGCTCCAAGAGGAAGTTTTACTTCAGCAGGAATTGAATTATAAACCCTCATGAATATGGTTGAAAACTCCTGAACTGTCTCACTGGGTGATCTTTTTATGTTATTATACTAAGTCAATAGTTTGAGAGGATTTTTCTTGTCTCCCCATATTGCAAGGAAGGTTTCCTGAAGGATAAAAGATTGGGGATACTTGTTGTTGGAAGAGCCTTAAACCACTTTCTGACCTCACCTGAGAGACTTTGTGAAAACAATCTCACATTTAAATCTTCATCATCTACCTCCTCAAGATCAGAAAAATCATTAAACCAATCTAAATGTCTTTGAGCAAAAATGTTCTCTTATGCATCATATGATTTGATTCTCTGATTATAGTTTCAAGGTAAATCATGAAATTGAGCAGGTAAGACAAGGAGAGAATATCTTGTTTCCATGGTTCTAGAAGGATTCAGGACTGGTTGAACAATCTGAGTGGGAATCACAACAGTTTGACTAGGAACAACAGAAATGTAGGATTGAAATTTCTTCTCATCAAACAAAATTTCAATCAAGTTAGGTTATGATCTAGATTTAAACAAAGTATGTTCAAATTTTATATCAAAATCAAGATCATCAATGCTCTTCACTCTATCCTTAGGGAATGATAATTTTTTATCTAGAACAATACTTGAGTCAGATACCTTTTCTTTTCTTTTATGTAAGAGTTTCTCAGGATCATCCATAGATGCTATAGCTTATGGATTTGGATTTATACTAGTGTAAATATTTTTTGGAGCAAGATTTCTCAATAAAATTACTTTTTTGCTACTAATCTTAAAACATGAAGTTGTCAGGGTAAATGTTTTCAACCAAAATGATGTCTTATTCTCTTTTACCCTCAGAAATCAAATATGGAACTTAGTCATTCTTTCCCAGGGAAGATTTAACTTTCGTTCCCTGGAAACGACGCCAAAATTTTATCACTATGTAAATTTTCTTGGGTGAAGAAGAAAATCACAAAGGTAACCACAAAACCACTTTAGAACTTAAACTAGCCCTTTCAGTTCAGAGAGGGACCTCTCTTGTCACTTGCTCTTAAAATATAGGTTTTATTTTGAGGATCAGAGGCTAGATCTCTGATTATATGAAAGGATTTTTTAAGTTTTCTCGCAATAAGGAAAGGAATATGTTGGTAAATGGAGTCAATCTTTGAAAGAAAATGAAAATAGTGTCTGGTAGGTAGAACTCTCAAGGAAGCAAAGGCTAGGTAGGTGATGATCTTTCAGTTTTTTAGTTTTCTGTAATAGGATGGAAGAAAGAGATAAAAACATAAAAACATTCAGAGCACCATAAAAGATGAATTTTGATGCATTAAGAAGGAAAAACAATGTTCAAATTGCTTGAATCTAAAGCATCATTTTCAGATGAATTTCAGACCATTTTTTATCCAACTTAAACATATAAGAATTTGTAGATGAAAGATAAAGGAAACAAGAAAAACATACATAGAAAGTAACACATAATTTAGGTCATTACCACTAGAATATTTGGTATGAAAAAGTTATGGACTTATGCACTAGTCTTCATTCAAATTCAGAAAATTTGTACAATGTTCAATACAAAATATCCTTTGTGCTTCTTCCAACTTCTTGCACATTCAAAATGCTCAAATATATAAGAAAACTAACTCCCTAGGAAATATAAGTCGAACTTCACTATTGTTCTATAATTCTGGATCTGATTACATAAAAAAGAGAGAAACTTCTAAACTACTTGCTAAAAATAGTAAATTCTCCTTAACCATATTAATGCATACAATATTCTTTGAAAAAAAGGATATATCCAACATATTTTCGAGTTTAATTCTATTTTGAATCATCAGGGACAGTTGGAGATGAATCTTGGGCTGATCTGAGTGCTAAAAAGGCTCCATGTCACCTTTGTGTAGCGAGTTGTTGTGACACGCTGTGTAACTGCATCCTACAACAGTTATGTAGTGAACTTTACACAGTGTGGTGTATTTCTTCAATGGAATTTGTTTGGGAGGTGGATGGAACATTTTTGGAGGCTAAAAAACATTGTGATATCACCCAGGAATAATTTTCCAATGTCCATTATCCTTCTATGTGCTTACAACACTTGCATAGCGTGAGATCGTTATGCAAGTTCTGTACAATGCAATTTTCTAGAAAAAACTCAAAATTGATTTGTGGTTCATCAAAAAGTTAAATTGTGAGAATATGAAAACTATCTCTCAGCCACCTCTACCAGTAGGTTCAAATTTCCCCTATCTTCATCATCCACCTTCATCTTTTTCTTGAGAGACCTATTTGATTTTCTCAATGACAAGTTTTGTCTTTTCAATTTTACCACCTTGGACCACTCTTAACAGCTTGTCATAATGCTCCAGTATGCATTCTCTTAGAATAGTGGTGTCAAACCTCTACTTTTTGTACTTAGGTTTCAAGAAATCAATATAGAAAACTGGATCAATAGGCATACCTTTAAACCACTTCTCCCCCTAGACTAGAATTTCAGTTGCAACAACCACTGTGTCCTCTGATACCTAGAAGGTAATGTCAACAATCCTCGTCTGAAATCCATTGAAATTGAGGGAACACTCATTTTTCACCTGCGCATTATATCCTTGAATCTTCTTGCAGAACCTCATGTAGCCAGCTTGCTCAAATGAAACCCTAAATGCAAGGTCAGAGTTCACCAACTCCAAACTCTATGGCTTACACCTCAAAACATTTCCTCCTTTGTTATATTTATTCTTCTCTTAAGTGGCCATGCTATGGATGAAAGATGAAAAGTGAGACTGATAAGAGCAGGGAGGTTCCAAAAGATAAAATATTATGATAAGGCACTTTACCCAACGTAAGACAAGGTTAGGTTTTACTCGAATTGTGTTAAGGGCTTCGTCAATATGGTAAACAAGTCTCTAGATTTCATGAAAATAGGCACATGTCACTTGCTAGACACAAAATATAAGTTTTTTACCTTTGGGCAGCGAAAATAAAGGATGTGTAGCATGCAGACAAGGGTTTGCATAGAAGGAAGACAAAGGTTTTCATAGAGGGTATGCAGATTTTGTGTAGTGAGGATGCACAGTTTATGTAGCGGGTGAGGAAAGTTGAATTTGGTGAAGAAAAAAGGTATGATCGATAGTAGAGGGTATTGAGCAATGAAAATGGGAGGAGAGAACAATACACAAGCTGATAAAATTTGTTTTTGAGAGGTGATTGGTCCATTTAGGATGATATGACATCTTGGGTAGCGCCAAGGAGTTTACGCAGCATGTGTACCCTTTCTATAGATCAAGTACAAAACCACTTTGAAAGATATCAAATGTGCCATAATAACCTTTGATGACTCTTTTCTTTCATAATGTGTCATAATATTCCATCACATCCAAAAAAAACCATTCCACCTAGACTTATGACTTGACTCTTTTTGACATGACATTTGATGGTTTATTTGAACAATGATGCAAAGACATTTGAAACATTTTATGACACAAGTTTTTGAAGACACAAATACTTAATGAATCAATTGGGAATGCATCAGTCTTCTCAATACCAGGGCATGACTTTGCAAGCTCTTGACAAACCTCTAACTCTTCCTTGAAAATAATGATACTAACATGGTCTATGAACCAGATAACAAAAAAGAAACTAAGATCACACAGTTAGAGACTACCTTCAAAGACAAAGATCTGACATGCTATATGAAGTAGAAGGAGAGAATTACCTATAGAACCATAAGCTATAATCAAAGTCACAGTGCATAACCAATATTAAGGATATTAAACAACCAGTCAGAGAAATCGTGTGGGACTATGCCTAGCAATTCAAGATTCTGATGGATAGATTAACCTTCCAGATCTAGGATTTCTAGCAAAGAGAGTGGTCCATTGTTGGAATCCTCTCACACATTTGAGTCCCACTCATGCAAAAAAAGGTGATGAATCAGTTGGAATTCTTAGAGATTGCAATGTGCCTAGATTCTACTCTTGGGGGTGGTGAGACGTCGACGGGACTTGTGCAAGTGCGATCTCAACTTGTGACCCTCACCATGCAGTTGCAATATATGAAAGTGGAAGGAGGTGCGTGAGAATATATGGTGTGCCACGTGCCATGAAAAAGGTCACCATTAGAATGAGTATCATGTGTTGGGAAACCACATGGAAACTGGTGCACCAAACCCATTTCCTACTGGGATACAAACTGAATGGTGTGAGATTTGTAGACAATGGGGCCATGTACCTCCCCATTTCATGAAACTGACAAAATATCCAAATACTACACACACTCCATTATGTGAGTTCTACAAATCCATGGGGAAAGATGTGAACAACCACCAATCGCTTCAATTAATGAAGGAGCATACAACATATGCATATAGGGTTCAAGAGGAAAATAAGGGCGGAGACTATGGAGTCTCTTAGGGAGGAAAAATAGGAGTATGTGGAAGAGTAAGAGGTGGATAATATTTTGGGAGAGGAGGAATACCACCCACCTACTTCAACTATGGTGAGATGATCCACTTGGAACAATTTTGTACCAAGCCACATGTGTTGCATGGATATTTCCATAGCATAGATCATGTCATGGAAGATTGCCTGGAGTTGGTGGCAAAGTGGGAAGAGAAAAGGGGGCATTGCAACATGGTGACTGCTAAGCTGTGTGAAGAACATAAGTTTAAAGAAGAAACTAATGTATGAGAAATAACCTAAGGAGGTATCCACAAAGGAACTGACTTGAACAAAGGAGATTGTTTAGAACAACACATAGAGGGAAAGATTAGGAAAGAAACAAAGGCACTTCCCAAGTTTGATTTTGCACAAAAAAATGTTTTTTTGTGTGAGGAACACAAGGCAATCGAGGAGATAATGAGAGAGAGGATTTGAAACACATATGTGAGAGGATTTGAAACACATAGATAATGCATATGTTCACAAGGAGTTGTGACACACAACACGTGAATAATCATAGTGCAACACTTATCGAAAAACCAACTCATAGAACCAGTTAAGTGAATTCTTGTGTTGTTGTCTTAAAGTGTTGGGTGATCCTTTGGTTACCAAGAAGTCGACACAACTATTAACAATATGGATAAAGGAAGGAGAGAATGAAGCTTCTATTTCTTCCCTACTACTAGAATGGGACATGCGCCATGTCAACAAGAAGAAGCGAATGGGCGAAGAATTCAAAATGACATCTGAGTTAGGTAGCTATGATATGGAAGGTATTATGTTGGCCTTGGGATATGATGTGAACAACTTTCCAAAAATTTCATGGGAGTTTATGGGAAAAACTAAGCTGGTGTGGTCTCCCATTCAACTAAGGATTTCAAATCAGTATAGGATTTATCCCATTGGCATATTGGAGAAGGTTGAAGCTAACATCCTTTGAAATAGTAGACTTTGAAGTATTAGAAATTATGGATGATTCAGACCCATATTAAACTTTTCTCAGAATGTATTAGGAATTTGATAACAATTTTGTATAGAATTTGAAACAAAGTAAGATGTCATTTGAGACAGACACCTTGTGCATAATTGCTTTGCTAGATCCAGTTAAGGGTGACATATATAATGAACTAGTAAATGAGGATGCACAAACATTGATTATTGAGAAGATATACAACATCAGAGGGTGCAAAGAGGATTACATGAACCCGAAATCCAACAATAAGATGAGCTAGAGGAGCATTTTCTCATATGGCATTGATTCATAGGATTCCCTGACTCAATGGAAAAATAATATGCATGAAGTGTCAACTAAGAGATGTGCGTGGATAACTAAATAAATTTGTTGGATTGGATCAAAGTTGCATGACCTATCATGGTTTGATGGGATATGCATGATGGATTCCTTTATAGTTCATATGGAGGATAGTGTGCCTAAAGCCTAGAGGATTTAGGCCATGAATGTAGTGGTGAAGGGAACACCTATGCACTAGTGGGAAACAAACCACATAGACTTATAGGACTAGGCATAGGTTACTATTAGAGTGCACTAGAATAAGGTTCCAACCCTCAATCAACTTGGAGTTGATAAACAAGTACATGGGTACTGAGGATCCCTAGGAAAAAATTGGGTCTATGAATGGCGATGGAAAACTAAGAAAATTCATCAACCACAATGGGTCCATATTTTTCCCACACTATGGATATGGTCCCCAAAATTTGGTATATAAAGGAGGAGAATAGAAGGAAAATCAAGGACTAGGGAAAAATGAGCAACCAATTATGCACAATATTAAAGTTTATGTCGAACATCCACACATAGAGAGATATGTTATTGATGATCGGGAATTTGTTATTCAATCAATGACTCAAAGACCCCATGCACAAGGCATTATGAACCTACCATAAGTTGATGATGAATTTGAATCAGTTGACATAGACAATGATGATGCGCAAGAAGAGGGCCCTTGGAAATTACAGATCAACAAAATAGAAGGAATGAACGCGGTCCAAGGGAAGGCTTCCAGTAGTACTAAACTAAATTATATACAGTTCTAAATATGAAGAAGCATAACATAGGTGTTAGCACCATAAGTCACTTCTGGATTGCAGCAGGAGTAATCCTGATACCCATCAGTTTTTGTATGTCACGAATAAATAAATGGGGGTGGTCAAATGGGCGCAGACCCAAGAGAATATCACTTTAACTCATAAAACTGGATTGGCGTGCACTATCAGGTGAGGTCTTAATTTAACTTCAGACATTAAGTTGTAGTAAGGGTGAGTAGGAGGAAGACTTCGGTGAGAAAATGCAAAGGTCTGTTGTAGGAATCAAGCTTCCAACAACCCAAAGAGGGAAAAATTAAACACAAGAACTTCTTCTATTCAAATTACAAGAACACTAAGAGAAATCATAACAGCATTACCATAAAACATTTATCATAATATAGTCATAATGATTCATGTGAATTAGTCAATCATGAACTCTTTTAGAACTAGAGGGAAATAAGAGTGAGTAGGAAAGATGATTGTTGTTAAACAAGAAGTCTCAAAGACCATGCATAACCAGAAACCAGAGTGTTCATTAAAAATTTACAATACGGGATCTATGCTCTACCATCCACCCCTTTAGAAAAATATAAAAACTGAGTATATATACTCAGAGAAACTTGCCACTGATAGTAGGAGAGTTGTTGAGCCATTAAATTTCAAGTAAGCGTGTGCAGGATCTTCTTGTCTGAAAAGGACATCAGATCGACATGGCTCTTGCAGGGATACCTACACACAGGGGTACCACGGGCTTATTTCTTCAAAACCCCCATGCCTTTCATTCATGGCTTGAGCTGAGGTTTTACCAACCTGCTCAAACTCTATTAATTGCTCTCTTCCATGGTGGCGGCTGGAACCTCGTGCACAGGGGATGACCATGTGCTTGGGGCTAGCTCCTTTCTCTTTGCTCCATGCTCATAGGGACCTAGGGCTGTGACCATGAGTCTCTACATGGACGACTTAGATTTATCCTTGATCGATGGCCTCAATCACTGTCGGGAAAATTTACATTGGGAATCCACGACGCTCTCCCTTTCATTTCCCTAGTGCCCAAAGTTGCAAAATGGATCCTACACAATTCGACGATCGGATATACCTTTCGAAGAGCACATAAAATTAAATAGCCTCCCTCCTTTTAGCCCTATGACTTTGTGACTAGGCACCAGGACTGTGGGCCAGACCCCATGGTGCTTTCGAAAATTGTGTTTCGTCGAATCCAAATGCAAGGGAGGAGCGACCTCCTATATTTTGAAGTCCCAATAGACAAAATGATGACCGAACCTAATCGCACGCCATGTATCCCCGAGGCAAGATGACCCAGATCTTCTTTGATGTGGGACCCCCACCTAGCCCGGATCTTTCGCCATGCATCCTTCAAAGTGAACGGCCCTGATTGCTTCAACATTTTCACTTAGATTCTTTTGAGGGGCCCCCTCTACAGCTCAGATTTTCACCACATGTCCCCACTAGATCAGGCAACTAAGATCGCTCCTCAATCCAACAATCCAGATTCTTTAGGAACTTCTTGCACTGGGGATACATGATGTATCTCTCCCCTACTTTCCCGATGACCAATATGTGAAAGCACGGATGTGCGCCACGCGTCCTTCAGATGGACGACTAAGATGAATTTGAATGAAAAAGGGGCGCTACCTCCACTCCTGGGCCCACTTGATGTGACTTGGAGCTAGGACCATTTTCCCAACCCCCCCAGGACTTTAACCTTTTTCATTTCGGGGTTTTTAAATACAAGGCAGGACTTGGTCCTCCCAACTCATGATCCCCGAAATTCCCACAAGATGCCACCTGTCACTCCGAGATCAGACAACCCAGATTAAAACGTGGAAAAAAGGGTGTGTGGTCTCAGGTCTCTGTACTGTGCTAAAGCTCGGTAAACTTGATGGCCCCAAATAGCTAATGACCGTTGATTTTTCCCTGATGCTAGATCCTAGCCATTGAAAACCGATCCCTTGCCCACTTGTTTGATTTGAACTGAACTAAGCATATGCGAGATGCACTTGAGCGCTCATGGATGCGACCATGGATAAGAAGAATTTGGTGGGTTTTTAAATCCCTTCTTCTCGCATTACACCACAAGCTCAAATAAATAATTGATGCTAACACCAGGCTCCATGTGGGATAGAGTACTCATCCCTATGATGCTCTAAGAACTCATTTGCATTTCCAGTGCCTTGTGTTGGGTTTTGGAGTCAAGCTCAAAAACATTGCTGAAGAATATAAATCCGAAAGGAAAAACAAAATAAACAAACAAACACACTTGCTCAAAAGAGATTATTTATGTACAGAGCCTAAGCTACTAAAACTATATACATGGGCTAGGTGAAAGAAAATTTCCACCATAGCCACCTAGACTGCTTGGTGATTCGATCCCTTTCTCTACTACAGATACTCCACATAATGTTAGGGAGGTATGATAGAAAATTGAAGACAAGGCTGAGAATGATGTCCATACCCTAGATGCTAAGAAGGGGAATAAATCTATAGGCTCCAAATCCTTTGGAAAGCACAACTCCATATATGACCCCACAGGGTCACAATATCTAATACCAGGGGAGCTCAATTGGTCAGAAAACATCTTCTGTCCTTCATGGTTGTTCACCTATGGCATGATGTGTTCAAAGTGCACATGTGGGTAGAGGACAGATATAGGTTGGATGATGCTAGGTGACACCTGCTCAAAAATAGGCTCTGGATAAGAGATGAGCTACCCACTAAACCCTTCCTCTTTATACTTATCTATGCTTCCCACAAGCCTAGAAGAGTTGATTTCCACCCATGGCCTTTCCTTAATTAATAAAGGAACATGCCCTATAGTGTGATCTTGGAAATATTTCATAACACAATACTCATCTATACGTATTGGTGAACCAATGCAATTAGAACATTTCGGAAAATCTGAAATGTAGGCCTCCATGTATATGGCCACAGGATTATGGGAAATATGATAGAATCCTGGCTGCTTTAGAACACCAGGATGCTCCTTTGCAAAACACTCTTTGCTCACAAAAGAATGTCCTTCTCCCTCATTAGAAAACAAATCTTGATCATCTGCAGCTGCAGCTTTTCCTCCAGAAAAATGGTCATCAGCTAAAGGAGAAACATGATTTATATCATAATGACTGTGATCAATCAAGAGCATACAACTATTAATACAGTCAGCTACTACTCCATGCTCAAAATGATCTGAAAACTGATCAACATAAGGGTATGCATTCCTACCGCTAGAAAAATCTTCAAATGATGAAGAACCCGATTCTAGATGCGAATCATGCCTACTTCCTGGTTCTTGTTCTAGATCTGATCCATAATTGCTATATCCTTTCTAAGAATCTGAAACAGACTGACAATCTTATTCCTCCTATATATGCACATTTTCCTACTTATGAACCCACCTACTATCCCTGATGTTCTCTTCAACCTCTTTGGCATCCTCAAACAGATGTATCAATGATGAGGATTTCCTCTCTCTCAGGAGGAGAAATAGCTCTAGATGCTGAGCCATGGTATAGTACACCATAGAAGAAGTCTCTGTGGGTCTGATTTCCATAGGCATGTTATGATAAACACTATAAAATATCCTGTTCAAGATAGCCAAGGCTTCATCTTCCCCTCTCTTCAAGGCATTAAACTCAGACTAGTATTGATCAAGGGACTTTTTCTCACCCCAAATCTTTAAAAAAACATGGTATAGCTTGGTACAGGAACCAATAGAACCGACGACCTCCAGATATCTAAACCACATAGCAACATCTCCATCTAGGGACTTTAAGAAAAGCCTCGTAGCAACATCATCATGAACGATCTCAAACTGATCAATAAAGTTCTCAAAGACCTCTAAATGCCTCTTAGTTGTAACATGATCCTCCCTAGAAAATCGAGGAAGATACTCAAAGTAATCATGAGGATAAGGGTTAAGGTGACATGGAAACCTCAGGGGTTTAAACAACTTATTTCTGATTTTAATTTGAAAAGCAGTGAGTTGATCATGGGATTCAACAAGAGATTGCGGAGGTTCAACAGGAATAACAAGGGGTAACAAGGTCTGGGAAGACTGTGAATTATTCTCAACCTCCTTAGGACTACAAGGGTGCTCAACTTCAGGAGGAGTTGTGATAAATATCTCATCTTCATGGATAGGCAGAGGTGAAGGCACAAGATCAATATCTACAACAAAAGAAGAGGGTATGTGTTAAGAACCAAATATCAATATAGCATAGAAAAACCTCAGAAAAAGTACTCAACGCCTTGAAAAAGAGATAATTTCAGATAATAAGCCTCTTCGAGGGGGAAACCTCCTTTTACCCCACTTAAATGTTCAAGAACAAGATGATTCCAAATGAAAATGTCTCCTTGGTATATATAGGATACTAGGAGGTATAATTACAACTAATGGAATAAAGCCGACATAAATAAAATAAAATTATTAATGTAATATGCCCCAATTAAGGGGTAATGAGCCAATATTAGGGCTTAACATGCCCCTCCTCTTGAGACAAGTGTTGTCTACAATGCTTGAGTAACTCTGGATGCTTCTGTATAAAAGACTCATCTTCCCAAGTGGAATCTTCAGTCGATAGTTTCCTCCATTTAATGAGATACTCTGAAATGAATCTATTCCTCAACTGACGAATTCTTGTGTCAGTGATAGCTTCAGGATCCAATATGATTTTTCCTTCCTCGTCAAGTTCTGGCAATATAGTTTGAACTGGGATCTTGTTGCCTATAACCTTCTTTAAGCATTAAACATGGAAAACTGGGTGTACTCATGAAGATGCAGGCAACTCCAATTTTTATGCCATAGTACCAATCTTTTGCAACACCTTATAAGGGCCATAGTACTTTGGTGATAATTTATTATCCTTGTTGTCTTGCTTGAGGGACATCTGTTTGTATGCTTGTAGTCTTAAAAACACCCAATCCCCTACTTCAAAACTTCTTTCACTACGATGTTGATCTTCTTGTTGTTTCATGCAATTCTGTGCCATGGTCAGGTTGTCCTTTAAGATTTGGAGAACTTGTTGTTGATTCTCGATGTGACCTTACACTGCTTGAACCTTAGATTTTTATTTTAGAGAAGAAGTGATGGAAGGAGGGTAGTATCCATAAATTTCCATAGATTGTGCCATTTTTGTTTCAGTATGAAAGGAAGTGTTATACCACCATTCTGCCAAGGGTAACCATTTGAACCATTGTGTTTGTTTATCAGAGACAAAGCAACGAAGGTAGCCTTCCAGACATTTGTTCACTATCTCATTTTGTCCATCAGATTGAGGATGATAGGATGAGATATGAGCCAATTGAGTACCCAAACAAGAAAATAATTCTGTCCAAAAATTTCCAGTGAAGATGGGATTTCTGTCACTTACAATAATATTTGGGCTGACATGTAGCTCTTGAACTATTGCCATGAATGTGGTGGAAATTGTACTAGCTTTGAAGGGATGAGAGAGTGCACAAAAGTGTGCATACTTGATCAGTTTATCAACAATCACCATGATGACACTCTTTCCTTCAGACTTCGGTAACCCTGTGATGAAATCCATGGAAGTCTCCTCCCAACGCTGACTTGGGATGGCTAATGGTTGTAAAAGACATGGGGTCTTAATTGTTTCCACCTTATTTTGTTGGCAAACCAAGCATTCTACGACAAACCTTTGAACATCAGTTTTAAGGCCATCCCCAAAACAATCCTTCTTGACTCTATGGTAGGTTTTCAAAAATCTCGAGTGCCCTCCTACTAGAGAGGTGTGCAATTCCAATAGTACATTTTGTTTGAGTTGAGAGTTCTTACATAAATATAAGCGATCTTTGTGCCATAGTGAATCATTTTTCCATGTAAATGTATTTGATGCACTGGAATCCTGCTGCAACCTTTGAATGAGAGTCCACACTTTTTCGTCATTCTTCCATTCATCCCTTTCTTCTATTATCCAATCGGGTTGGATGATCGAGATAG